>JAPZIH010000711.1:15542303-15626789 GCA_027410445.1 Discoglossus pictus | reverse complement strand
GGGGGAGGAGGAGAGAGGGGGAGGGAGAGAGAGCGGACTGGAGCTATGACATCATACTGGGAGAGAGCGGGAGGAGGAGAGAGAGAGGGGGAGAGGGGGAAAGAGGGAGGGGGAGAGACAGAGAGAGGGGAAAGGGAGGGAGAGAGAAGTAGGGGGAGAGAGCAGGAGGGATGGGGAGAGAGAGAGAAGGATGGGGAGAGAGAGAAGGAGGGAGGGGAGAGAGAAGGAGGGAGATAGAGAGGGGGAGGGAGAGAGAGAGCGGTCTGGAGCTGTGATATCATACTGGGAGGGAAAGGGAGGGAGAGGGAGGTAGACAGAGAGATAGAGAGGGAGGGAGGGGAAGAGAGAGGGAAGGGGAGAGAAGAGAGGGGGGAGGGGAGAGAGAGGGGGGAGAGGGAGGGGGATGGTAGGGAGGGAGTGGAAGAGAGAGAAGGAGGGGTAGAGAGAGAGAAGGAGGAGAGGGGGGATGAGAGCGGGGGAGGGGGGATGGGGGGGAGGGAGGGGGAGAGAGAGGGGGAGGGAGAGAAGAGAGAGTGGGAGAGGGAGGGGGGTTGTGGGAGGGAGGGGGGAGAGAGAGTGAGAAGGAGGGGGGTAGAGAGAAGGTGGGAGGGGGAGAGAGAAGGAGGGAAAGAGAAGGAGGGAGGGAGAGAGAGAGAAGGAGAGGGTGAGTGAGAGAGGGAAAACGGGAGGGGGGAGAGAGAGAGGGGTCTGGAACTGTGACATCATACTTGGAGAGAGAGAGAGAGAGAGAGAGAGAGAGAGAGAGAGAGAGGGGAAGAGAGGGAGGGGGGAGAGAGAGAGAGGATGGAGGTAGGGGGAGAGAGAGAGGGGGAAAGGGAGAGAGGAGGTAGAGAGAGAGGGAGAGAGGTAGGGGGGAAGAGAAAGGGAGAGAGAGGGAGGGGGAGAGAGATGGAGGGGGAGAGAGGGAGGGGTGATTGGGGAGGTAGAGGGAGAGGAAGAGAGAGAGAGTGAAGGAGGTTGAGAGAGAAAGAGGGGGAGAGAGAGGCAGGGGAAGAGAGGGAGGGGGAGAGAGAGGTGAGGGAGAGAGAGGGAGGGAGAGAGGGGGGAGAGGGGGAGGAGAGAGAGGGGAGGGGGAGAGAGAGAGGGATGGAGGGAGGGGGTGAAGGAGTTAATATCACATGAAGGAGTTAATGTTTGCTAAACCATCTATGAAGAAACAGAACAACCTCAATAACATGCCTGGGACCTCTGGCGACACTGCTGACTCGCAGGGGGTTCCTGTTTTATACTTAGAAAACCACAGATTGCTTCAGCTTGCTTTTGGAACTGTTTGCTCACAGAAACCAACCGCCTCCGTAACCACCTTTTTTTGTGTTACTATATAATCTATGTTCTGACAAGCAATAAATGAACTGTGCTTACATACCACCTTGTGTGTCTGTACCTTTATTGGCGCAGTTCCTCAGAATTCTGAGGGGCCCTGAGTTCCGAGCCACCAAGTATACGAAATAGGAGACCCCAACAAACTGGTGTCAGAAGTGGGATACAGCAGATCGAAGCACGACCAGGACTGGTGAGTACAGTGAACAGTGTCTATATACACCTTCCTATACTCCTACTCCTCTCATCCTTTGTAAACTGTATCCAAGTAGATTAAGTTGGGGACTCTCCCTGTGGTAGGGAGAAGTTAAGTCTCTGGTAGGCAAGGATAATAATTGTTCCTAAGGTGGGAATAGAAAGTATAAATATATATATACTTGGTTTCTTGGTTAACAGGGCCCCAAAACCGCTGCTTCTGCTTGCTCATGAACCTTGCTGTATTGCCGTGCTGTTTAAGATAAGAGCATTTTTGTTATTTCGTACAAGACCATATAGCAAAGTCTCTGGAGACTGTAAGATGCCCCGTTTCTGTGTCTAGGGGAAACCCGTTGACGCGCAGAAAACAAACGCAAGTTCCAGTCAAAAGAGAAAGAATTAGGGATATTTTGCTGACACACTTGGTCTTAAGTAATCAACTCGAAAATACTGTTGGAATTGTAGGAGCTATTTCAGCTCAGTACAGCCGCTATATTCTCTGATTGACCAATGTGTTAACAAATAAGGTTAAGTTGTCTACTGAGACGACTACCAAAGAAAATAAAGACTAGAAGGATAGTTGAAAATGGGCACTTCCCAGTCTAAACAATACCCCCCTCCCAACCCGGGAGAATCTTGTAAAGAATATGTATATAGAACATCACCAAAGGGGGGATTCTATGTCGACCCCTTTGTAGATAACATAGCCGGATGGACTGAGGGAATGAGGAGTTCTAGTCCTTTCCCGAGGGAGGGAGCAAATGATGATTTTCATATTAACATGATTAAGGGACTATGCTTGGGGGACGAAAAGGCATTTCCATGGTACACGGGGGGCCCCGATTGGGACATGACAAACATGAGTGAAGGTGGAAAGAATTGGTTAGAGGTAGCGCCACACTGGCTCCCAGTCCCTACTGATGGTGTTAAGAAAAACAAAAAGAAGCTCTTCCCCAAGAAAAAGACTCCAAGCCACACTTCCCAGACACACACCCACCCCCTGTCCCACAGCACCCCCGATTTACACCCCACCTATGTCTACCTCTCTATATCCCAACCTAGACACAAGTATGGAGGCTGTGATAGCCGCGTATATGCGCCAACACCCTCCCGCTCCACCACCCGCACCTACCCCCCCTTCAACCCCCCCCGCCAGCGCCAGTAGAGGGACAGGGACAAGCAGCTGCTGCTGTAGTCCCGTCTCCTGCAGTTACATGCAGCAGACACACTAATACGTTGAGACATGAGCCTGACACTACCACCGAAGGAGCTTACCCCTTTTTAACAGTAGGCGACCAACTAGTTATGAAGGCACTCACCCACAGTGAATTAAAAGATATTATCAAGGGAGCACCGAACCCCCGTACCAATCCCTCGGCATGTATGATGTATTTGAAAAGAATGTGTCAGGTACAATGCATGACTCAGACGGATATTAGACTAGTTATTGACGGACTGTTAGATTTTGACCCAGAATCAGGTTGGGACTGGATGAACGTACCTACTATTAATACGCCTGACACCAACAATACTACTACTGCCTATGCTCTAGCTACTACAGCCGGAATCAATGCTATGTGGGATGAAATTAGGGTAGAGATGTAAAGATTGTGGAAGGATAAACAGTCTACATCCACTGCTTTATCCTGTAAACAGACCCCGAAAGAAACAATGACGGAACTTACTAAAAGGTTTTATAAAAGTTGGGAAGATGAGGCAGGATTGTCATCTGAAGGGGCCATGGGTCTCTTGAAGGTACAAACCTGCATAGGCAATATGCTTCCTCTATATTCACTACTCGTCAAACAATTGGTCTCTGAGTGGCCATCATTGACGGCTTCTGAATTTTTGAAGAAGATACATGAGAAAGAAGCAGCAGATTGTTTTGATATTAAGAAAGATGTAAGTAATACACTCTACCAGAGCCAGGGCTTACAACATTGTGACCCTTACCAAGCGAGACCCAGAGACGACTCAGGCGCACGAAGGACCTCCTATAGATGTAGTAGACAGAGAGGCAGAGGACGGGGACCTGGTACATCCTATTAGTCAGAACTGACTCATTGTTTTAACTGTGGACAACAGGGACACTGGAAAAATGAATGTCTACAACCCCCACAACAACCACAACCTCCCAACCCCCAACAGACCCAGACTGCCCCCCAACCTCCCACATACCACATACAATGGCAATAGGGCAGCCCTGAAGGAAACACTCCCACCTTCCCTGTGATTTCCTCAAATTTCCGAGACGAACCATATATAACTTTAAGGGTAGAGGGTCAACTAACACCCTTTTTCTGCTCGGAAATATATGAGGGCCCCTCCACGAAGTCGGCACCTTCAATGGGAATTAATGGAGTGTCCACCCAAACCAAAATTACACCCCCCCTCCTTGTCACTATACCGCGGACAGACCATGGCTTCCTCCATCCTTTTAGAATCATTCCGTCCTGCCCGGTTAACCTTTTTGGGCAGAGACTTACTAGGTTTATTAGGAAATAACGATGAATTCAATTCCAAGGGAGCCATGAATGTCTCACTCGACCCCCTTGACCCTCCCCTTAAAACCCTCCTTAGAACTGACCCTGACTTAAGTGAAATACCCCCCTCCGTATGGGCTTCCTCAAAATTAGATGTAGGAAAGATTAACTGCACCCCTTACAAGGCCCGACTAAAGCCACACATTACCCCTGTCTACATCAAGCAATACACCCTCTAACATGAAAAGAAGGAAGGTATTCGCCCTATGGTTGACTCATTTTTGCAGCAAGGTATATTACGCCCTGTTGTATCACCTTTTAATACCCCAATCAACCCTGTACCCAAACGTAACAACGATTTCAGATTTGTTCAAGATTTACGAGCAATCAATGAATTAGTTATCCCAATTGCTCCCATTGTCCCTGATATCACCGCTCTCATTACGGCCATTCCACATGACGCCACTATATTCACTGTTATTGATTTATCTAACGCATTCTTTTCGGTCCCATTGGACCCTGAGACACAACTACTTATGGCTTTCACTTTTGATGGGCACCAATTAACATGGACCCATCTTCCCCAGGGCTACGTGGATTAACCAGCTGCTTATTCACTGGTGCTCCAACATACCTTGCAGTCATGGACCCCGTGTCATGGTTCCGTCCTGCTTCAATATGTCGACGACCTACTGTTGTGTAGTTCTGACGGGGAAGCCAACAAACAGGATTCACTCAGTTTGCTACAGCACCTAGCAGCTGAAGGTCACAAGGTAGCTAATCACAAGATACAAATGGGGGCAACACATGTTGAATATTTAGGTTTTACTCTGGCACACACTCTGTTAGCTCGAAACGCATAGAGGCTATCCATAGAGTTCCTAAACCACAGACTAAAAAGGAAATGCTTTCCTTTCTTGGTATCATTAACTATTGCAGGCAATGGATCCCTGAGTGCTCACACCATGACTCCATTTTACGTGCGGTTGCTAAGGGGGACAGCCCAGAGCATATTCAGTGGACTCCAGACATGACTACAGCTTTTGTGACCTTAAAAGTTAGCATTATGCAGGTCCCCATTTTAGGACTACCTAATTATTGTAAACCTTTTCATTTGTATTCAAGGGACAACTGTAAAAACATGGCCGCGGTCTGTGCCCAAGATCACAGAGGTAGTATACATCCCGTAGCATTCTTTTCCAAAGTAGTCCCTACTCCGGTCCTAGGGATGCCGGCGTGTCTCCAAGCATTAGCTGCTTGTGCAATGGCCGTAGAGTCAGCTAATACTGTCACCTTGGGACATTCTACCATCCTCCACACCAGTCACCAAGTGTTACAGTTACTTAAAAACCTAACCACACAACACATGACTGCTCAACACCTCAGTGGTTATGAATGCATCCTGCTTAACCACACTAATCTAGACGTTAAATACAGCGCACCTAATTCAGGTCCTATTGCTGTCTTAAATGCTATATTAACTAGCAACCCTACATCTTCTAATGACCATGAACAGCTGCATGACTGTCTTACCACTATACATGACCCCACTTCACCTCGACCTGACCTACTGGATATGCCTATCGACCATGCTGAGAATGTGTTTGTTGATGGGTCATGTTCTAGACCTGCAGATGTGGTCTATAAAACAGGTTTTGCTGTAGTTCAGCTCCCAGATGTTGTACTTGAAGCAGGTCCCATCCCTTTTACTTCCGCCCAAGCTGCTGAACTTATCGCCCTTACAAAAGCATGTCACCTTTTTGCAAATAAATCTGTAAACATTTACACTGACTCCCGTTATGCCTTTGGTGTGGTTCATGATTTTGGAAAAATATGGCAGCAAAGAGGCTTCGTTGCTGCTGATGGTAAACCGATCTCCCACACCAATCTCATTAATTCTTTACTACAAGCTATCCAGTTACCGAAAGACAATGCCATTATCCATTGCCGCGCACACACTAACCGCACAGACTTTGTTTCTAGAGGAAACGCCTTGGCCAATCAAGTTGCTAAAACTGCTGCCGCCGTAATACCTACACCCACCCATACTTTTCATGAAATTGCTTTATGAATTACAAGGCTTTGCAACACCTGATGATTTATCATATTGGCAGTCACATGATTTAGAAAAGGACATATATGGCCTTTTCTCAAAAGAGGGGAAGATAGGGATACCTGAGAGTAGTGCCCCAATATTCATAGTACAGGCACACTGGGTGGGACACAAAGGAATTAAAGCAACCATGCAACAGTTACAACTGTCTTTTTGCATCAGAAACTTAAAATCACACTGCCAGACATACATACAAAGATATATACAGTGTCTACAGAATAACTCTACAGTACCTAACAAAGCATTACATGATCATTTGCCTCCACCCACAGCTCCATTCACCCATTTACAAATTGATTTTACACATATCCCAAAGACAGGATCAAAGCAATTGTACCTGTTGGTGATAGTAGACCAGTTCTCACGGTGACCTGAGGCCTTTGTAACACAAAGAGAGGATGCTAAGACAGTAGCTAAAATATTAACTACCGAGGTAATACCGAGATATGGATGCCCATTGCAAATTAATTCTGATAACGGACCAGCCTTTATTAGTGCGGTAATTAAGGAACTGGTACAATGGCTGCAGATCACCTGGAAATTCCATATCCCTTACCATCCTCAGAGTTCAGGCACAGTGGAAAGAATGAACCGCACTATTAAGGTAAAACTTACAAAGGCCACTGCAGGTACATGGGTGAACTGGCAGAAATACTTATCTGCCATTCTAGCAGAAATTAGGATGACTCCTAACAAGTCTACTAAATTGTCCCCTTTTGAGATTCTATTGGGAAGACCATTTCCAACTCCTTGGGTAAAAGGCCCACTTGTAATTATGTCTGGTGATCTTGATCTTATAAGAGAACAATATGTGCAACATTTGATTGATAAATTGAATGGCATCTATGGTGATATGTCTTCTCGCTTTCCTTTACCCTCACAGGAACCAACACATCCGTTCCAGCCAGGTGACCTTGTCTGTGTCCGACAACTGAACAGAGCAAAGAAGGGAGGCTTCCCATTCAAATCACCGACTACCGATGTAGCAGTAACCAGGACTGCCGTCCTCACTGACTCACAGGACATCTGGATCCACGCATCACGCCTGAAGCTGGGTCCAAAGAGGGGTGAAGCAGGTGACAAAGTCCCAGTGAAAGCGATTGAAGACAGCGATAATAAAAATTTCAAACCTACTCCTGCATCCACAGAATTCATGCAAGAACTTTCTCCTGTTGATGTGCATTATGCTCCTGATTTATTTGCCCTTATGGACATTTCTTAATTGCCATTATGACCCAGACGAACTGGGACCATTAAAGTATGTTTGTGGTAAACACAATAACACTCACACCAATACTAGTTCACCTCATAGGCACAAGAGATCCACACGTGATAACACAATTATACAAAATCATTACTGGGAAAGTAATACATTACAAGGATATGCTCACTCCTTTAAATACCACAAATGGGTATGCCTCTTTTTGGCCTTCCAGCAGAAAACTTCACTCAAAGCCACATATATTACAATTGCAGTACACAACCCCGGAAATGGAATTTCTTTACTTATGTACAATCAGCCACACCACTTAACTCTATATGGATGCAACACCTCATACGCACGTATTTCCCATCAAAATATAATAAGAGTGTATAATTTATGTTAACCCACACTAACCCAGGGTATAACTGTTTTAGGGCCCTGGGAAAATGTAAATCTGTTGGTTGGTCCACTTGCTCCAATACCACACTTATTTTTATAGGACCTCCTCCCTTTCTGACCTGTACAAGAGTTGTACACCTTGGAGCTATAGTGGTCCCGGATGTCCCTACTTATTTTCTCTTTTACATAATATATCAATTAATAGTACTGGTTGTAGCAACACTAATGGGTCTGTGTCCAATCTCTTCCACCTTATGCCACCTTCTCCAGCCATGAATGTATACTTTATCTGTGGCAGGTACGCCTATCGATGGCTGCCCCTTAATTGGGTGGGCAGTTGTTATTTAGGTCAAGTAATCCCATATATATACACAACCCCAACACTTCCACAAGGCCGCATCAGTACCATGAGGGATATAGAGCAGAAGTGCGGGTGGAAAATATTCCTAGACACCCTAGATATAACCTTCCCACATGCAGGCGTAGGGAAACTACAGGTAGAACTATCCATACTTTCTCTACTAGTACAGAGGGCCTTGAATAGCTCTGCTGAAGCAATTGGGAAACTAAACTAGGAGCAGGTGCAAAAGTAGAATGGTCACTTTGTAGAATAGAATGGCTTTAGATTATGTTTTAGCTTCCAAAGGTGGTGTGTGTGCTTTAATAGGTAAAGAATGTGGTTCTTATATTGATGATAATTCTGTTTACTCTGTCATTACTTCCCTTGTATTCCTTTGTGCTTTTATTACATACTGCAAGGTTTTTTTCCTAAGAATTTTCAGCTAAATACTGTGACTTAACACCACCAGGTAACAGGTATATCTCATGTACTTATACCCTGGAGGTTCTATCACCTTCCAGTGTCTCAGTTCGCTTGCTATCATATGTATACACCACTGCTTACATCCCAAATAAAGATCATGTTGTGATCTAAGAGGGGAATGAAGGGGTTAACATATTTTGCTGATGAAGGGGTTAACATATTTTGCTGACACATAGCCTAACCATAATATCATGTGCCTATCCTTGGGATGTTTTTCGACCTTACTAAAACACAAAACATTTCTAGTTGTTCTAGAAACAGACAAACACCTGATTATTTGTCCTTGTACCAACTAACATGACCCGTAAAGATGCTGCTAATATCCGCCTTCTTTTGCAAGTATAAATTCTATGCAATGACAAAGCAGTAAACGGAATTAGTACTGAGAAAGATTTTGTGTGTGTGTTACTTCCAGTACGAATTTCACAGAATTCTGTTTTGGCCCTGTGTTTCTAAGCCACCAACTACTGATTAGGAAGCCCCAACACTGCTTCTCCATTGCGAGGCTTGGCTTCTATTCCGTCACTGCCACCAAATGTAACAGAGTTGGAATAATAAGTCCAATATCTCCGCTGGTATACTGCAAAATATTGGTAATCTTAGGAAGTTTATTCCCATTAGTGTTTCCCACTTATATCAGTAACAATATCTTTAACATAGGGGTTTATTTACAATTTGGCCAACAAGTTAGTTGTCTATAATTTTTTATTACAATGATAACAACGACGAAATTAAAAAGATTTAAAAACAGTCTAAAATCAATGGAAACTGGATTCTCCTCTGATAAACTGTGATTCAAGTCACTATTAAATAATTCATAGAGATATTAGCTTTCTCTTAATATTTGGAGAGAATCATCAAAGTTGTATTCCACTAAAGGTAACTTCTATCCATACATCACAAGGTCTTATAAGAGACTGTTATACATCCTTTTATAATTCAAAAGGAAAAGATGATGAGGTTACTTAAGACTTCCTCTTGTGTTAATGTTGATATCAGTATGGTGGGTATAAAATCATACTTTAGATATTAGGCAAAAAATAGAGCAAAACTTATAGTTCTGTATAGAAACTTAATATAGGAGACTTGGTAATTCCTTTATCTCCTATCTATAATCTATTGTGCCCTGATACTCAGGAATTAATTGAATAAGAATCATATAACTCACAATTCGTAGTTCATTGTGTGCAATGCACCTTTAAGGCAGTTATCCTGATTCATGTGACTAGCCCTGTTCTGGGATAATATGTCCGTATGCCTGACAGGCAATGTCTCAGGTAAATTTAATGTCTGAAACGTATATGGTTGTTACAGTCATTAGTTTCTATATATAATTAGAAGAGAACACAATTTGTGTATTTCATTTTGCCTGATCTTGAAGAGCCATACTGCAATATCCTGGAGTTACCTTACTAGTGCCATGCTTCTTAGTCAGAACGCTAATGCTGCATGGCTTCACTTCCTAGTGTCACGTGGACGGCGTCGTGCGTAATGACGCATGTTTGCGTGTAAACGCCTCTGCCTGACGCGTTTCAACGTGCTATGACGTCTTTATCAAAAGGGGGGAGGCATCTAAACCATTGATGATCTTTTATAGTAGCTGGGTTGCATAGAAACCCATATTGAAATCATGGCTGGATGGAAACCATGTTTAATGAAGGCCCGAGCCTTCTGAATGTTTATATGTGGCTAAATAAAACAACATATCACATGAGCAACCAAATCTATGGTTGCATGCAGATATAAAACAGATCTACAATAAGCATGAATGTGGATCTGAGATCTGATGACTGAAAAAGTATTATGTCTATATCCCTATTTATGATCTATGTATGATGCAGCTTATTATCCATCCACTGTATTAGCATATGTGTTGAAACAGTAATGCCATTAGATTGGAATAGAACTAAGTTGTAGGTCTCTATAGAGTCCAAAATCTTGGAATTCATCCACTGTGTTGAAATATGTATTGAGACAATAGTGCCATAAATTAGAGTGAAGCTGAACCATAAGTCTATATATAAACCAGCATAATTACAAATTAAAAACAAAGATAAAAAAAACGAATTGTGTTATAGTGTTAGTGGCCATTAGAGGAATGTTGTTAAACATTATAAACCTAATGGTGACCACTGAATATAGTGTAAGACAGTAGTGAATCTAAGTGATTTCTATTTATTGTTGTGCCATACCATAAAGTTAATATATGTTATCACCCTATTGCTGGCCACCTAACACCATGTTTAAGATAGTGAATCAAATGAATGTGTATTCTATTTTAATCCGGTGCATCCATGACTAGGTGTGAAACCAGATTAGTGAGGACAATAATGATGTGTATAATGAGATGCAACATAAGCTGCCCTCTATGTATAGATAGAAGAGAAGAAGTGCTAAAGTGCATTATATAGCTAGACTTCCAATTATTTGATGTTTAAGTGATATAGTGTATTGTAATCCATAATTTGTGTACTTTAAAGTTTTAGTTCAAATTAGTGATATTGAAACTCCATTATATCCCAACATTCGAATGTTTCCTAGGGGAATGCTATCTTCCTGATGTGAGGAGACCCTGTTTCAAGGAGTTTGGTATGTTTAGGTCTATAGTACCAATGCTAACAAAAGGGATATTAGGTTTGAAAATATTGCTGGTAAATTGCCGGCTCATATTTTATGTATCTCCTGCCTAGTAAGATGTATAAGCTTGGCAGTTCAAAAATGAGGCCTATATTCTGTGGCTCTATATGAGTTGATTCTCAAACACAAATTGAGTATTGACTACTACCCTATGCATATTTAAATAAATGGAGTAAATGAAAAGCCCTCATTCAATCCCCTAGGGGCTTGGGCCTTCAATTTATAAATCCACCTGGCCTCACATTGTAAAACTTTCCTTTTCTTGGGCCTGACTCAACATTATTGTAACGGAACCCATCCCTGTTTTACCCTGTTTATGGTTATTTAATTCTTGGTTAAAATATGATCCTAGTAATATACTGTATGTATGTTGGTTTATGCTCTGCAGAATATTGGCCCCAGGCTAGTGCAGACCTTGGCAGGAGAGATAATCCTGTTACAGATAAGGACGTTTATTCATTCTCAAACATAAGAACAAAGACGGCTGATTTAATCATTGTCTGATTATATCAAGGAGCCTCAGGGAGGGGTGACCACACCTATTGTTCTCTTTATGTGTATTGTGTGGCCAAATATGGGCATGTGTATTGCCTGTGGGAAGAGATGTGTATAAATATTTCTGCACAACAAAATAAAGTCAGTTCTGCTCCTGAAACTGTGTGTCGTCCAGTTATTGGGATTGCGGTTGGGATATTGTTATTATTTTACCTGTTGGAAACCTTGCCTGTGGATTTACCATTTACTTGTTCCTGAGCCTCACTGGGATTATAAGCGGAGATAACCTGGGGAATATTGCCTCTCCGCTACAATTATCAATCACACAAAAGCGAAGAACATCACTGTTATTATTGTGATAGTATTTGATGTGACGTGCAAATTGGTGTGTCATATGAGTTATTAATGGCATAGATATGTTCTCCTATTCTACGACGTAGCTGTCTTCGTGTTTTGCCTACGTAGACTTTGTCACATAAACATGTAGCTACATAGACAACTCCTGTAGATAAACAGTTGTAACATTTGTCAATGTCAAAGACCTCCTTAGTGATTGGATGTTCATATCTTTTTGTTGGTTTTATATATTTACAAAAGCTGCATCGCCCACACCTGAAACATCCTTTAGGTGGTTGTAACCAAGTTTTGCATGGGTTGTACTCTTTTAAATGGCTATGTACAAGCATGTGTCTAAGGTTAGTACCTCTACGATAGGTGATGGGAATTCTGGCTGGTAGGATATCTTTCAGATCCTCATCGCTCAATAGCAAATGCCAATGTTTCAACAGAATATTTCTGATAATATTGGAATCATATCCATACGTCATAATACATCTAGGTGTATTTTCTGTTTGTCTATTTTTTCGCAGTTTCTGTTTGGATTCTTTGTCGGTAGTGTTGGTAGTTGTATCCATTCTTGGAATCATCTTTTTAATGTGATCATTGAGCAATTCTGCTCTTTTACATCCTAAAGCATGTTTATAGGCCAATTTTAGACATTTCTTGGGATAACCTCTTTCTCTAAATCTTAATCGTAGTTTGTCAGCTTCAAGTTGGAACTCTTTATCTGTGCTACAGTTTCTCCGAATACGGAGGTTCTGGCCTTTAGGGATGCCTCTTTTGATGGGTTCATAGTGTTGGCTTTCCCAATGAAGCAAGGCGTTTGTCGCTGTGTCTTTCCTATAAGTAGAGGTGGTAATGTTAACTTCACCATACTGATTCCAACATTAACACAAGATAGATACAGATAGATATATATGGAGAGAGAGAGTTATATAGATAAAGATAGATACAGATAGATATATATGGGAGAGAGAGTTATGTAGATAAAGATAGATACAGATAGACATATATGGAGAGAGAGAGTTATATAGATAAAGATAGATACAGATAGATGTAGATATATATATATCACCTCTCTGTCTCTCCCACATTCTCCCCTCTGTGTCTCTCCCATCCTCTGTCTCTCTCCCCCTCTCCACACTCTGTCGATCCCATTCTCCCCCCTCTCTGTCTTTCCCATTCTTTCCTCTCTGTCCCTCCTATCCCCCCCTCTCTCTCTCCCATCCTCTCCCCCTCTGTCTCTCCTATCCTCCCCCTCTATCTCTCTCCCATCCTCTTCCCTCTCTGTCTCTCTCCTATCCTCTTCCCCCTGTCTCTCCCATCCTCCCCTCGTCTTCCATCCTCTCCACTCTCTGTCTCTCTCCCATCTTCTCCGCCTGTCTTTCCCATCCTTCCCCCCCTCTCTCCCATCCTCTCCCCCCGTTGTCTCTCCCATCATCCTCCCTCTCTTTTTCTACCATCTTCTCCCCTTGGAATGCATGACCCACACCATTGCATGAGATCTCTTCAAGAAAATTGGGGATCTCAAAGGAACCTTTCATGAAAAAGTGGGCATGATTGAAGATAAAAATGGTAGGGACTTAACGGTAGCAGGTAAACATAAAGGGGTTGGCAGATCTACACAGGAAGGATAGTAAGGAGAAGATAAGAGGTATGATGAAGGGTTGGAATGTGATGAAAAGAGAGAGAGATTGGATGGGGTGAAAAAGGGATAATGATAAGGATGATTTGTGGGGGAGAAGAGGCTAGGAGAGGATGGAGGGAAAAAGAGAGGATGAGGCTATGTTCCCTCTAATATTTTGGAGTATGTGTATGCTAAAAATGTCTATTGTGCAACATTTTGCAAGGAGAGTAAGTCAGGTGATAATCAATGTTATTGTGTCTTAAGCTCACTAGCATACATTGCTTGAAATTTAGCATTTGTTTACAATATAACGGAGTATGGGTTTAGACATTTAGCAATGTTTTACATGTAAAAATAGATTTATTACTCACACTAAGTGTTTCAATTCGCTTCCACATGTAACTGGAATTTAACCTTCTTAATTGTATATACATAATATTGGGTGAACTCTTTTCACAATGCTGCAGAGCTATTGAGTTTACAATAGATCTTAATCTCCTTTTATAGTACAGTAGACTCCAAGTTAACCGGCACCCATGGAGATTGGTAGGTGCCGGATAAATGTAGTTTCTGGTTGCTTTAGAGTTACATAATAAAGGGGCCTAGATTAGCTGCATATAGGATGCTCTGCTAAGTATATGTGTCAGTGAGTGCTGTTCAATCAGCAGCAGCTTTCACTCCTCACTTACACACAGGTACAATCGGCTGGAGGGTGCAGTGCTGAACCCGGGGAATGTAACACCAACACTGCCCTGACTCAGTCACTCATGCCCGTGGAATGTAACGCCAACACTGCCCTGGCTCAGTCACTCATGCCCGGGGAATGTAATCCTAACACAGCAATGGCTCAGTCACTCATGCCCGGGGAATGTAATCCTAACACTGCAATGGCTCAGTCACTCATGCCCGGGGAATGTAACGCCAACACTGCCCTGACTCAGTTGCTCATGCCCGGGGAATGTAATGCCAACACTGCCCTGGCTCAGTCACTCATGCCCGGGGAATGTAACACCAACACTACCATGACTCAGTCACTCATGCCAGGGGAATGTAACCCTAACACTGCCCTGACCCAGTCACTCATGCCTAGGGTATGTAACCCTAACACTGCCCTGGCTCAGTCACTCATGTCCAGGGAATGTAACCCCAACACTGCCCTGACCCAGTCACTCATGCCCGGGGTATGTAACCCTAACACTGCCCTGGTTCAGTCACTCATGCCTGTCTACTTCCAGATAAAATCAAATTGCAGAGACGTACAGTGGATGAAATCTAGGTGCCTGTAAGCATTTTGTGGCATCATAACCTGGCTCCTGGCATTTGTTGAGCCCTGTAAATCTTAATTTGTATTTAAAGTACATGATTCAATTTTTTTCTGGTTGATTGAGGGTTTCGATTGCTGTAATCATGTCAATAAGAGTGATCTTTTACTTCACTATCACTCTGTTCCTTTTGATAGGATTGAGTTGTGAATTAGGTTGGGAGTAATTATTCAGTAATGGCTTTTAATCAAAAATGACAGCAATAAAAAGTGAAGCCTGGCAATGCTGGTTGCCACACAATGGGAGCCTCCCCCTGTACTTTACTGGCCTCGAGATGAGCACCTTTGGCGCTCATCATGGGCCTTGCAATGAGAGCCTTTGGTGCTCATCATGGGCATTGCAATGAGGGCCTTTGGCGCTCATTGTTAGCTTCTCCCCTGTACCTCTCCCACCCTCGACTTTATTGGCTTAGCGATGAGCGCCTTTGGCCGCGTTCATCAAGGGCCTCACAATGAGCGCCTTTGGTGCTTATTGCGATTCTCTCCCCCTGTCTACTTCCTCCCTTGTGTCTCATTCCCCCCCTTGTGTCTCCTTTCCCCCCTGTGTTTTTAACCCCCATCCCTCCTATGGGTCTCTTTCCCCCTCCCCTGTGTCTCTTTCACCCCTCTCCCTCCCCTGTGTCTCTTCCCCCCTCTCCTGTGTATCTTTCTTTGTCCCCCCTCTGTCTCTTCCCGCCTCCATCGTGTCTCTTTCCCCCCATTTCCCTCCACAGTGTATCTTCCCCCCTCCTTTGACTCCCGTCTCTTCCCCCCTCCTCTCACTCCCGTCTCTTCCCCCCTCCTCTCAGTCCTGTCTCTTACCCCCTCCTCTCACTTCCCATGTCTCTTCCCCCCTCCTCTCACTTCCCTGTGTCTCTTCACCCCCTCCTCTCCCTCCCTGTGTCTCTTCCCCAGGTCTCCCTCCACTGTGTCTGTCCCCCCTCTCCCTCCCCTGTGTCTAAGTCTCCATTTGACATTTACGGGTGTGAAAATATTTGCGGACTTGAGGAACTTTAGCAATTCAATAGTGATTTTGCGATTGTAACTGTTACAAGCTTGAAAGATCAAAGGCTTAGATGGGTTGTAAGTTACTATTTTTACATCCTTAGGGATTTTCAGCCTGTAACCCATAGATCATTTGTAGCTTGCAAAAAGACGCCAATTGAACAACAAATTAGTTTACGGGCTCCTGTAAACAACGACAGCTCAATTGAATCAAGGCCATAGTATACAATAAAAGTACACTATTTTTACTAATTAGTAACTACTTCAGATATTCTAAATATCTTCAGTCATTTAACCACAGATTCTGTTCTTTGTTCCCACCAAGTACTCAGTCTCTATCTCCACCAGCCTGGTGGCATCACGTACTAATTCCATATGAAAGAATATTCATGTCTAATTCCCTACAGGTGGATATTTAATTTTAGTTTTCCCATGAACCTTTTTCCACACATTAAGAAATAGATCTCCATTGACCCTTTATCCATTTCATTTTGCAATGTATGATTCCTTTCTTTGTTATGTGCTTATAACTTTTTCCCAATTAATTGTTTCCACCCAGGGAGAAATAGATCTCCATTGACCCTTTTCCTTTTGTCCTGTGTGATTCTTTGATTTGTTATGTGCACACATTGAAATGTTGTTTACACAGCATGGAAGGGTGAATGACTCTGATGCTTTGAGAGAGCAAGCTAATGTCGGACGTCGACATCTGACATCAGCACCAGATTTGCCCTATCGAGTTTCTCCGCCCACCAGCGCTATCTCAAAGGGAGCACCGGCAAAAGGAAAAGGGTCAATGGAGATCTATTTCTCCTAGTGTGGAAAAAGTTAATTGGGAAAACTAAGATTACATATCCCCCTAGGGATCTGTGTGCACTCCATGTTTAGTTGTGTGCGCTCATCTCAGGGTAAGTGTGCGCGCGCACAGCTTAGAGGGAACAGTAAATGAGGGGGATGTATGATTAAATCAAGAAATATCCCAGACAATTCTTATTCAATTAAAAAATAACTTTATTGACATTTATGAGTCTTTCTGTACATAAAAGCATAGTTTTTATTTTTATTTTCAAGCCCTTTAAACTCATTGCTTTGTTTGATGCAACAAATGTACATAGAAAATATGAAAATTAATGTAACGGGCTATTAAGGTTAAAAAATATATAAAGATTATATAAAAAACATAGAAAGCTTAGTTTACAGGTCCACAAATGTATTATGAGTGCTCAGCATGATGGTGTTGAGCAAAGTCCATACGTTCTGGATCCCTTAAATCGAAAGGTTATTGGTAACCAAGCAAAAAGCAGCAATGCACAGCCTAGCATCATATCATGTATTGTAATAATACAAGCTGATACATTAGTACAACTTACTGCTCTATTAATATGATTTACAACTCAGATATCCATAGATCTTTATGAGCATGCTAATGTTTTTAACTACTTACATTTATATGAGTGAAGTAGAATTGCATGATGTGTCATGTTGATGTGTAATGGCGGACTCATATTAAACCCTTACCCACATCCCATACATACAACTGGTCTTTATCCTGTGTGAGTTTCTTGTGTCATTTCAAATCTTACTGAAACATTTTCTCGTGTGAGTTTCAGAACATGGAAATGGTGTTTATCCTGTGTGAGTTCTCATGTGTCGCTTGAGATATGAGGCCTGAATGAAACATTTCACACATTCAGAACATGGAAAAGGCTTTTCTCCTGTATGAGTCCTCTTATGGCTTTTAAGATATGAGAGATGACTGAAACATTTCCTACATTCAGAACATGGAAAAGGTTTCTCTCCTGTATGAGTCCTCTTATGTGTATTAAGGTGTGAGACATGACTGAAATATTTCCCACATTCAGAACATGGAAAAGGCTTTTCTCCTGTATGAGTCCTCTTATGGCTATTAAGAGCTAAGAGATGACTGAAACATTTCCCACATTCAGAACATGGAAAAGGCTTTTCTCCTGTATGCATCATCTTATGTTTATTAAGATCTGAGAGCTGACTGAAACATTTCCCACATTCAGAACATGGAAATGGCTTTTCTCCTGTATGAGTCCTCTTATGTGTATTAAGGAGTGAGACCCGACTGAAAAATTTCCCACATTCAGAACATGGAAAAGGCTTTTCTTCTGTATGAGTCCTCTTATGGTTATTACGAGATGATGCCTGACTGAAACATTTCCCACATTCAGAACATGGAAAAGGTTTTTCTCCTGTATGAGTCCTCTTATGTACATTAAGAACTGAGAGACGATTGAAACATTTCCCACATTCAGAACATGGAAATAGTTTTTCTACTGTGTTACAAATGTGGTCTTCTCCAATGTTATTCCAAATCTTGGAACCATCTGTTGAAAAAAAAAAAAGAGTAAATTCTGACAGCTTTAACATTCTTCTATATGGAAATAATTAGTATATACCTATTATAGTAATTATAATCAATTAAAGAGACCAATTTGCAGTTAATAAAAAGTCAAATCATACAAAAACAAAGCAAAATATGTCTGAATGTACAGTATATAGAGTGCAGTGTGATCCGGTGCATAACAATTATCATCAATTATGGTCTTTTGCTTAACTAAATCTGATAGTCTGCAAAGTGTTATTTAAAAGAAAAAACAAATACTGTATAAACACAAACTTTACATATTGCAACTTCTACATGCAATTATTGCCTGCTGCAGGCTGTCATTTTTTATGCCTGTTACTGGGTGGGTGTTTCTGTAAACTAACAATCTGCCCATTAGCTCTGTGGAGAGCACCGACTGTAGTTACTGACACTTTCCCACTGTACAGATACAAACTTCCTATGTGTGCAAAGTCTTCTATCAGGAATTGTGCTAATGAAAATAAAATGGCAGATTGGGGTCATTACACCAGCAAATAAGAAATGTTCCCTAGTGCTTATGAGTTATAAGGATTATATGAAAGAGATTTTGAATCAATTAAGTGATAACGATATCTACATAAAGTTGAATATTGACATCACAGTGTAGTATTAAGCATGCCGATACAAATACTCTTAAATATGCTTAATCTATTCATCCATTATCATTGAAAAAGGATAACCTTACCCAGATGCTGAGAGTGTGGAGATTAAATAGTAATAGGAATAAAATGGTAGATGCTGTTAATAAAATGGGCACTACGTTTTCTGAGATAGGTTATATTAGTAAAGAAATTCTACTAAGTGTTCAGAGGGCACTTGGAATGCCCCACCGACCATCCCCAATAGGGATCCCCATAGTATCTAAAATTACTCCTCTACCATAGGGGTCCCTATAAACTTCCATAGTACCCTAATCCTCTACCATGGGGGTACCTGTAAAAATCTGTAAGATCTTAACACCTAACTAAAAATGTATGTAAATAATAAAAACTTAATTTACTAAAAATAAAGATTTTCAATGAAAATAAAATAAATTTAAATTAAAAAATTGCAATTTAAAATAAAAACATTACATTGAAATTAACATTTAAGTCTGTAGGGAGTGAGGTAAGTGTGTGAATGTATGTGTAGAGTCCATAGGGAGTGAGGTAAGTGGGTGAATGTACGTGTAGAGTCCATAGTGAGTGAGGTAAGTGGTTGAATGTACGTGTAGGGTCCATTGGGAGTAAGGTAAGTGTGTGAATGAACGTGTAGGGTCCATGGGGATTGAGGTAAGTGGGTGAGTGTACGTGTAGGGTCCATAGGGATTGAGGTAAGTGGGTAAATGTACGTGTAGGGTCTGTGCACAATCTGTGCTGAGCTCACAGTTTACTGGCAAATAACCACATATAATAAATGTCAAACTGCGAGTCATCGTCACACTTTGCGAGCTAGCAAAGCGGGGGCTGCAAAGCGAGGGCCGCAGTTCTGGCCGCAAATGCGGACCTCGCAAAGCCTCCCACGTCAGCTGCAATGAGCCAAAGGCTGACTGCAGGCCACAAATGCGGACCCCGGGACTTAGAAACAAAACAATAACGCGGAATGATGAAAAAGGGACTTAGAAAAATAAAAAATATGAAGTTAACTGCCGAAACGCGTACATCAAAAAACACCAAAAACACAGAAAAATAAAAACAATATATAAAAAACAAGCATCACACACAGCACTGGGAGACAGCCATGGCGTCATGAGTAGCATTTCACAGCGTAAACATGATCAATTAAGCAAGGCCGCAACTACTGATTTAGAAACAGCCAATAGAAAATGAGACCGACATCATGACATCAGTAAAAGATGGAGGTTACATGTCAATCAATTAGCATTTAGGAGCCCGATATGCGATCAGACTCGCAATTCTGCAATGTACATAATAGTAAAATGAATGAAGGAAATGTTCTAGTCCATGTGGGTGGCCTGATATGTATTAACTCATTGATTCCTAAAATTGATATACAACTGAAATTACACATACATTTTTTTTTTTTATTGCATATTTACGAGCTTGAGGCTGTTGAGCAATTAATTCTAATGTATTTCATCACTTTTATATTTGCATTTACAGTGCTACGAACATGGGTTAAACCCCCTTGTGTGTCCTATCTGGTACCCGTTGGAATTCCTTCTACATTTGACATTTACGGGTGTGAAAATATTTGCGGGCTTGAGGAACTGTAGCAGTTGAATAGCGATTTTGCGATTGTAACTGTTGCGAGCTTGAAAGATCAAAGGCTTAGATGGGTTGTAAGTTACTATTTTTACAACTGCAGAAATTTTCAGCCTGTAACCCGTAGATCGTTTGCAGCTTGCACAAAGACGCCAATTGAACAGCAAATTAGTTTACGGGCTCCTGTAAACAACGACAGCTCAATTGAATCAAGGCCATAATATACCATAAAAGTGCACTATTTTTACTAAATAGTAACTTCTTCAGATGTTCTAAATATCTTCAGTCATTTAACCACAGATTCTGTTCTTTGTTCCCACCAAGTACTCAGTCTCTATCTCCACAAGCCTGGTGGCATCACGTACTAATTCCATATGAAAGAACATTAATTTCTAATTCCCTACAGGTGGATATTTAATTTTAGTTTTCCCATGAACCTTTTTCCACCCATTAAGAAATAGATTTCCATTGACCCTATATACATTTCATTTTGCAATGTATGATTCCTTTCTTTGTTATGTGCTTATAACGTTTTCCCAATTAATTGTTTCGACCCAGGGAGAAATAGATCTCCATTGACCCTTTTCCTTTTGTCCTGTGTGATTCTTTGATTTGTTATGTGCACACATTGAAATGTTGTTTACACAGCATGGAAGGGTGAATGACTCTGATGCTTTGAGAGAGCAAGCTAATGTCGGACGTCGACATCTGACATCAGCACCAGATTGGCCCTATCGAGTTTCTCCGCCCACCAGCGCTATCTCAAAGGGAGCACCGGCAAAAGAAAAAGCGTCAATGGAGATCTATTTCTCCTAGTGTGGAAAAAGTTAATTGGGAAAACTAAGATGACATATCCCCCTAGGGATCTGTGTGCACTCCATGTTTAGTTGTGTGCGCTCATCTCAGGGTATGTGAACAGCTTAGAGGGAACAGTGGATGAGGGTGATATATGATTAAATCAAGAAATATCCCAGTCAATTCTTAATCAATTAAAAAATAACTTTATTGACATTTATTAGTCTTTCCGTACCTAAAACCATATTTTTTTTATTTTCAAGCCCATTAAACTCATTGCTTTGTTTCATGCAACAAATGTACATAGAAAATAGGAAAATTAATGGAAGGGGCTATTAAAGTTAAAAAATATATAAAGATTATATAAAAAAATATATATAGCTTAGTTTACAGGTCCACAAATGTATTATGAGTGCTCAGCATGATGGTGTAGAGCAAAGTCTATACGTTCTGGATCCCTTAAATCGAAAGGTTATTGGTAACCAAGCAAAAAGCAGCAATGCACAGTCCAGCATCATATCATGTATTGTAATAATACAAGCTGATACATTAGTACAACTTACTGCTCTATTAATGTGATTTACAACTCAGATATCCAAAGATCTTTATGAGCTTGCTAACGTTTTTAATTACTTACATTTATATGATTTAAGTAGAATTGCATGATTTGTCATGTTGATGTGTAATGGCGGACTCATATTAAACACTTACCCACATTCCAAACATACAACTGGTCTTTATCCTGTGTGAGTTTTCTTGTGTCATTTCAAATCTTACTGAAATATTTTCTCATGTGAGTTTCAGATCATGCAAATGGTGTTTATCCTGTGTGAGTTCTCATGTGTCGCTTGAGATGTGAGGCCTGACTGAAACATTTCCCACATTCAAAACATGGAAAAGGTTTTTCTCCTATATGAGTCCTCTTATGGCTATTAAGATCTGAGAGATAACTAAAACATTTGCCACATTCGGAACATGGAAAAGGCTTTTCTCCAGTATGAGTCATCTTATGTCTATTAAGATCTGAGACCTGACTGAAACATTTGCCACATTCGGAACATGAAAAAGGCTTTTCTCCTGTATGAGTCCTCTTATGGCTATTAAGAGCTGAGAGATGACTGAAACATTTGCCACATTCGGAAAATGGAAAAGGCTTTTCTCATGTATGAGTCGTCTTATGTTTATTAAGATCTGAGAGCTGACTGAAACTTTTGCCACATTAAGAACATGGAAAAGGCTTTTCTCCTGTATGAGTCATCTTATGTCTATTAAGAGATGAGAGATGACGGAAACATTTCCCACATTCAGAACATGGAAAAGGTTTTTCTCCTGTATGAGTCATCTTATGGATATTAAGAGCTGAGAGCTTACTGAAACATTTCCCGCATTTGGAACATGGAAAAGGCTTTTCTCATGGATGAGTCGTCTTATATTTATTAAGATCTGAGAGCTGACTGAAACATTTGCCACATTCAGAACATGGAAAAGGTTTTTCTCCTGTATGAGTCCTCTTATGGCTATTAAGAGCTGAGACCTGACGGAAACATTTGCCACATTCAGAACATGGAAAAGGTTTTTCTCCTGTATGAGTCCTCTTATGTATATTAAGATCTGAGAGATGAATGAAACATTTCCCACATTCAGAACATGGAAAAGGTTTTTCTCCTGTATGAGTCCTCTTATGGCTATTTAGAGCTGAGACATGACTGAAACATTTCCCACATTCGGAACATGGAAAAGGCTTTTCTCATGGATGAGTCGTCTTATATTTATTAAGATCTGAGAGCTGACTGAAACATTTGCCACATTCAGAACATGGAAAAGGTTTTTCTCCTGTATGAGTCCTCTTATGGCTATTAAGAGCTGAGACCTGACGGAAACATTTGCCACATTCAGAACATGGAAAAGGTTTTTCTCCTGTATGAGTCCTCTTATGTATATTAAGATCTGAGAGATGAATGAAACATTTCCCACATTCAGAACATGGAAAAGGTTTTTCTCCTGTATGAGTCCTCTTATGGCTATTTAGAGCTGAGACATGACTGAAACATTTCCCACATTCGGAACATGGAAAAGGCTTTTCTCCTGTATGAGTCCTCTTATGTTTTTTAAGATCTGAGAGCTGACTGCAACATTTGTCACATTCAGAACATGGAAAAGGCTTTTCTCCTGTATGAGTCATCTTAAGTCTATTAAGATCTGAGACCTGACTGAAACATTTGCCACATTCGTAACATGGAAAAGGCTTTTCTCCTGTATGAGTCCTCTTATGTTTATTAAGATCTGAGACCAGACTGAAACATTTCCCACATTCAGAACATGGAAAAGGCTTTTCTCCTGTATGAGTCATCTCATGGTTATTAAGGTGTGAGACCCGACTGAAACATTTCCCACATTCAGAACATGAAAAAAGGTTTTTCTTCTGTATGAGTCATCTTATGTCTATTAAGATTTGAGGCGTTAATGAAACATTTCCCACATTCAGAACATGAAAAAGGGTTTTCTCCTGTATGAGTCCTCTTATGTTTATTAAGATTTGAGGCCCAGCTGAAACATTTCCCACATTCAGAACATGGAAAAGGTTTTTCTCCTGTATGAGTCCTCTTATGGATATTAAGAGCTGAGACCTAACTAAAACCTTTGCCACATTCGGAACATGGAAAAGGCTTTTCTCCTGTATGAGTCATCTTATGTCTATTAAGAGATGAGAGATGACGGAAACATTTCCCACATTCAGAACATGGAAAAGGTTTTTCTCCTGTATGAGTCATCTTATGGATATTAAGAGCTGAGAGCTTACTGAAACATTTCCCGCATTCAGAACATTGAAATGTTTTTTTCTACTGTGTTACAAATGTGGTCTTCTCCAATGTTATTCCAGATCTCGGATTTATCTGTTGAAAAAATAAAAAATAAGCACCAGGAGTAAATTCTGACAGCTTTAAAATTCTTCTATATGGAAATAATGAATTAGTATATACCTATTATAGTAATTATAATCAATTAAACTGCACTGAGACCAATTTGCAGTTAATAAAAGGTAACAAATTATTTAGCTTAGTCTATTGATTTAGTGTACGTTATCTAACTCATTATGAACATACAGCATATTTTGTAATCATATGAAAATGAACAAACTATGTCTGTTTATAGAGTGCAGTGTGATCTGGTGCATACCAATTATCATCAATTTTGGTCATTTTTTTAACTAAATCTGATAGTCTGCAAAGTGTTATTTAAAAGAAAAAACAAATACTGTATAAACACAAACTTTACATATTGCAACTTCTACATGCAATTATTGCTTGCTGCAGGCTGTCATTTGTTATGCCTGTTACTGGGTGGGTGTTTCTGTAAACTAACAATCTGCCCATTAGCTCTGCGGAGAGCACCGACTGTAGTTACTGACACTTTTCCACTGTGCAGATACAAACTTCCTGTGTGTGCAAAGTCTTCTATCAGGAATTGTGCTAATGAAAATAAAATGGCAGATTGGGGTCATTACACCAGCAAATAAGAAATGTTCCCTAGTGCTTATGAGTTATGAGGATTATATGAAAGAGATTTTGAATCAATTAAGATAACGATATCTACATAAAGTTGAATAATGACATCACAGTGAAGTATTAAGCATGCCGATACAAATACTCTTTTATATGCTTAATCTATTCATCCATTATCATTGAAAAAGGATGACCTTACCCAGATGCTGAGAGTGTGGAGATTAAATAGTAATAGGAATAAAATAGTAGATGCTGTTAATAAAATGGGCACTACGTTTTCTGATGTTATATTAGTAAAGAAATTGTACTAAGTGTTCAGAGGGCACTTGGAATGCCCCACCGACCATCCCCAATAGGGATCCCCATGGTATCTAAAATTAGTCCTCTACCATAGGGGTCCCTATGGACTTCCATAGTACCCTAATCCTCTACCATGGGGGTACCTGTAAAAATCTGTAATATCTTAACACCTAACTAAAAATGTGTGTAAATAATAAAACCTTAATTTACTAAAAATAAATAATTACAATAAAATGAAAATAAATTAAAATAAAAAAATACAATTTTAAATAAAAACATTACATTAAAATGAACATTTAGGTCCATAGGGAGTGAGGTGAGTGGGTGAATGTACATGTAGAGACCATAGAGTGCATCTGTGCACAATCTGTGCTGAGCTCACAGTTTAATAGCAAATAATCACATATAATAAATGTCAAACTGCGAGTCATCGTCACACTTTGCGAGCTCGCAAAGCAAGCTCGCAGAGCTCCGTCCCTCGCAAAGCGCTCATTGCTCATTGCAGGCCACAAATGCGGACCCCGGGACTTAGAAAAAAACAATAACGCAGAATGAGGGAATAGAAACTTAGAAAAATAAAAAATATGAAGTTAACTGCCGAAACACGTACATCAAAAAACACCTAAACACAGAAAGTTGTGTCTCTTTCCCCCTCTCATGTGTTTCTTTCCCCCTCCCTCCCCGTGTCTCTTTACCCCTCCCCAGTGTCTCTTCCCCCTCTCTCCCCTGTGTCTCTCTGCCCCTCCCTCCCATGGGTCTCTTTCCGCCTCCCTCCCTGTGTCTCTTACCCTCTCCCTCCTCTGTGTCTTTTCCCCTCCCTTGTGTCTCTCCCCCACCTTTCTCTCCCCTGTGTCTTTTCCCTCTTCCTCTCCCTCTCCCTCCCCTGTATTTCTTCCCCCACCTCTCATTCCTGTATCTCTTCCCCCTCCTCTCACTCCTCTGTGTCTCTTCCCCCTTCTATCACTACCCTGTGTCTCTACCCCCTCCTCTCACTCCCCTGTCTCTTCCCTCCCTTCTCTTAATCACGTTTCTTTCCCCCTCCTCTCACTCCCCTGTTTCTTCCCCCCTCCTCTCACTCCCCAGTGCCTCTTCCCCATGTCTCTTTTCCTCCTGTGTCTCTTCTCAATCTCTCCCTCCCCTGTGTCTGTTCCCCCTCCCGTGTCTGTTCCCCCCTCCCCTGTGTCTCTTTTCCCCTCTCCCTCCCCTGTGCTTTATACCCCCTCTTCTGTGTCTCAATTACCCCGTCCCCCTCTGTCTCTTCCCCCTCCCTCATGTCTCCCTTGTTTCCCCCCATTTCCCTCCCCTGTGTATCTCCCCCCTTGTGTCTCCCTTGTTTCCCCCCATTTCCCTCCCCTGTGTATCTTCCCTGCTCCTCTCCCTCCCCTGTGTCTCTTCCCCCTCCTCTCACTCTCCTGTCTATTTCCCTCTCCCCTGTGTCTCTTCCCCACCTCTCCCTCCCCTTTGTCTCTTCCCCGTCTCCCTCCCATGTGTCTCTTTCCCCCTCCCCTGTGTCTCTTTCCCCCCTCCTCTCCCTCCCATGTGTCTCTTCCCCACCTCTCCCTCCCATGTGTCTTTTCCCCCCTCCCCATCTCTTTTCCCCTCCCCTGCGTCTCTTTCCCCCTCTCATGTGTCTCTTTCCCTCTCCTTCCCTGTGTCTCTTTTCCCCTCCCCCTCTCTTCCTGTGTCTCCTAACCCCTCCCCAGTGTCTCTTCCCCCCCTCTCCCCTATGTCTCTCTGCCCCTCCCTCCCCTGTGTCTCTTCCCCACCTCTCCCTCCCCTGTGTCTCTTCCCCCGTCTCCCTCCCATGTGTCTCTTTCCCCCTCCCCTGTGTCTCTTACCCCCCTCCTCTCCCTCCCATGTGTCTCTTCCCCACCTCTCCCTCCCATGTGTCTTTTCTCCCCTCCCCGTCTCTTTTCCCCTCCCCTGCGTCTCTTTCCCCCTCTCATGTGTCTTTTTCCCTCTCCTTCCCTGTGTCTCTTTTCCCCTCCCCCTCTCTTCCTGTGTCTCTTTACCCCTCCCCAGTGTCTCTTCCCCCCCTCTCCCCTATGTCTCTCCGCCCCTCCCTTCCATGTGTCTCTTTCCCCCTCCCCGTCTCTTTTTTTCCCTCCACTGTGTCTCTTTCCCCTCTCATGTGTCTCTTTCCCCCTCCCTCCCTGTGTCTCTTTTCCCCTCTCCCTCCCTTCCTGTGTCTCTTTACCCCTCTCCAGTGTCTCTTCCACCTCTCTCCCCTGTGTCTCTCCTCCCCTCCCTCACATTTGTCTCTTTCCCCCTCCCTCCCTGTGTCTCTTACCCCTCCCTCCTGGTGTCTCTTACCCCCTCTCCCTACTCTCTGTCTTTTCCCCCTCCCTTGTGTCTCTCCCCACCTTTCCCTCTCCTGTGTCTTTTCCCTCTTACTCTCCCTCTCCCTCCCCTTTATTTCTTCCCCCACCTCTCATTCCTGTGTCTCTTCCCCCTTCTCTCACTCCCCTGTGTCTCTTCTCCCTTCTATCACTACCCTGCGTCTCTTCCCCCTCCTCTCACTCCCCTGTCTCTTCCCTCCCTCTTCTTACTCACGTTTCTTCCCCACTACTCTCACTCCCCTGTTTCTTCCACCCTCCTCTCACTCCCCTGTGCCTCTTCCCCATGTCTCTTTTCCTCCTGTGTCTCTTCTCGATCTCTCCCTCCCATGTGTCTGTTCACCCCTCCCGTGTCTGTTCCCTCCTCCCCTGTGTCTCTTCTCCCTCTCCTGTGTCTCTTCCCTACATCCCTCCCCTGTATCTCTTCCCCACCTCTCCCTCCCTTGTCTCTTTCCCCTTCCCCTGTGTCTCTTCCCCACCTCTCCCTCCCCTGTGTCTCTTCACCACCTCTCCCTCCAATGTGTCTCTTTCCCCCTAACACGTCTCTTTTCCCCTCCCCTGTTTTTCTTTCCCCCTCACATGTGTCTCTTTCCCCTTCCCTCCCATGTGTCTCTTTACCCCTCCCCCGTCTCTTTTCCCCTCCCCTGTTTCTCTTTCCACCTCTCATGTGTCTCTTTTCCCCTCCCTCCCTGTGTCTCTTTTCCCCTCCCCCTCCCTCCCATGTGTCTCTTTACCCCTCCCCAGTGTCTCTTCCCCCTCTCTCCCCTGTGTTTCTCAGCCCCTCCCTCCCATGTGTCTCTTTCCCCCTCCCTCCCTGTGTCTCTTACCACCTCCCTCCTTGTGTCTCTTACACCCTCTCCCTCCTCTGTGTCTTTTCCCCCTCCCTTGTGTCTCTCCCCCCTCCTTTCCCTCCCCTGTGTCTTTTCCCTCTTCCTCTCCCTCTCCCTCCCCTGTATTTCTTCCCCCACCTTTCACTCCTGTGTCTCTTCCCCCTCCTCTCACTCCTCTGTGTCTCTTCCCCCTTCTCTCACTACCCTGTGTCTCTTCCCCCTTCTCTCACTCCCCTGTGTCTCTTCTCCCTTCTCTCACTACCCTGTGTCTCTTCCCCCTTCTCTCACTTACCTGTGTCTATCCCCCCTCCTCCCCTGTGTGTCTCTCTCCCCCCTCCTTCCCTGTGTGTCTCTCCCCTTCCTCCACTGTGTGTCTCTTCCCCCTCCTCCACTGTGTGTCTCTTCCTCCCTTTTCTGGTCCCCTTTTTCTCCCCCCTCCCTCATGTCTCCCCCCCCCCTCCATTTACTTCCCCTGTGTCTTTTTCCTCTTCCTCTCCCTCCCCTGTATCTATTTCCCTTCCTTTCACTCTCGTGTCTTTTCCTCATTCTCTCATTCCCCTGTGTTTCTCCCCTCCTCCTCTGTGTGTTTCTCCTCTCTTCCTGTCTGTCTCTCCCCTCTTCCCCTGTCTGTCTCTCCCCTCCTCCCCTATGTGCCTCTCATCTGTGTGTCTCTCCCCTCCTCCCATGTGTGCCTCTCCCCTCCTCCACTGTGTGTCTCTTCCTCCCTTCTCTGGCTCCCTTCTCTCCCCCCCTTGTGTCTATTGCCCCCCATTTACCTCCCCTGTGTCTTTTCCCTCTTCCTCCCCTGTATCTCTTCCCCCTTCTCTCACTCCCCTGTGTCTCTCCCCCCCTCCTCCTCTGTGTGTCTCTCCCCTCTTCCCATCTGTCTCTCCCCTCCTCCCCTGTCTGTCTCTCCCCTCTTCCCCTGTCTGTCTCTCCCCTCTTCCCCTATCTGTCTGTCTCTCAGGTAATACTGACAAGGAGTTTTAAAAAAAATGGAGATTTAATAACTTTATGGTCTGTGTATTTCTGTATTTATCTTTTTAATTCGATCTGAATATTTATATAGTCACCTTGTCAGTTTGATAGCTTCTGATATATAAAAGCTATCATAACCCCAATTGTTTTTACACCTTGGGCCTAATATATTGATGGACTATGACAATAATATGAAGAGGGAGTCTTGTTCATATTATAGGAAAATCTATGCCATGTATATAATGTGTACATGTAATGACCACAGTGAATTTGTATTATCTTGTAACCTAATGAACATGTACCACATAAGATTGAAACATAAGGAGTATATTATATTCATACTCTTTGTAACAGAACCCATCACTGTTTTACCCTGTTTTTATGGTTATTTATTTCTTATGGTTAAAATATGATCACATTGCTATACTGTAGATATGTTGGTCTATGCTCTGCAGAATATCTGGGCCGCAGACTATTGCAGCTGCTAGCCTAATAGATAATCCTATCACAGGGGCACAAGCAAGAGAAGCCAATTGTGTAAAGTGTTCACATTGTGAAAGATAGAACAAAGAGAAGGATGATCTTATCAATGTCTGTTATTGTATCAAAGTAGCCAGGTAGTCTCCGGGAGGTGTGACCACACCTATTGTTCTCTCTATGTGTATTGTGTGGCCAAAGATGTATATATATCTGCATAAGAAAATAAAGAGATATGATTCTTTGACTCCCAATTGAGTGTCGTCCAATATGGGTGGATGGGGCTTGTGAGACTGTGCAGTGTTTCTACTGGATATTTTACGGTATACCAGCGGAGATATTGGACTTATTATTCCAACTCCGTTACACTCTTTATGACCATGAAGAAGAGTGTCCAATATGAATGAATCCATGTTGTCCTATGTGACTAAAATATGGTTATAATATGGATTGTATAATAGGCTCTCCAAGGTTATGGAAATAAGGGATATATTATATATATATTCTTGTAACAATTAGAACTCTGGTCTATTTAATGCTATATACAATTTGACCAGTACCTTGTGCCATTATGTCCTTTATTTGAGTATTGGTTTAATACTTAGTATGATGAATATCTTTAAGCAATACTCAATATTTATATATCTATATAATAATAGATTAATGGACATATTTAGAATGATATTCATAGACTTCCTAACATCACCAGTATTGTGCATTCTCCTCTCTGAATCAGGGGGTTATTTGTATTTTGTTCTCATAGTTCTACAATATATATCTTTGTCCATAGGTGAATACACTTTATAGGATTTCTACTATAGTGTCATTTTTATACTGAAATATTAGTTTTCCTTCTTTCTATTTCTCATGAATTATTCATTTTTAATGTATATATAAGCTATTTGGTATTAATCTTTATGTCTCCATGGTAACAGAATGGCTTAAATAGTCCTCCGTCTGCTTTATCTGTAACTCCTGATGAAATTGTTTAGAAACGTGCGTCGGGTTGCACGTTACGTGACGCCGCGACGCTGACCTATGACGTCAGTAGCGGACGCATAGGCAGCGTTCGTGGAGCTAGGAGCTGCGGCTCTCTTCTGTATGAGCCCCCAGCTTTACCTATTGACTTTAAAAGTCTCCATTTCCTCCTAGAGAGCACTAGCATTCAGACCATTATGGAATAAAAAGGAATAACATGCTAATTAGTTGAATAAGGAATGTGGACGCCATAGTCTTTTATAATAGGCAGCTCCTATGCATTGATAGTTTTAGGAGTGGTCTTATATAATTATTAGGACCTTTTGAACTCACTATCAGCAGTTTATGTTTTCCTATAGGCCACCTCATTTTAATACCACTTAGCACTTTGATATATTAATGCATTTTTCTGGCATATCCATTGGGTATTCATTATTTTAATACTCATTATATTTATGATTATGTGATTTAGCATAAACATTATCCGCACTTAGCACTGGTCACTTTTCATTTTGTGCAATATCTTTCACAGCACTTTTCTTATAGCTCTTCACTGCACCTAGCACTTTATAGTTGGATTACATATTCATTGCCCTTATAGGATTATTTACACATATATACAGTGGCATATTGAGTCCCACCCACTCCTTATCTAGTTTCACGTGACGTCAGAATATCAAGATTTGAATTTTGAATTTTAATTAAATCATTAAATGCTAAGTTTTATTATATAATAGCGACTTGCCCGTCAAAAAATGACGGCAATGTGATGTATATGTTTGTCAAGTTGTTTAGTTATTAACATATATTTTTGACACTTGTAAGTATTTTAATATGAACGTGTATTTTTGTAAAATGTTGATGTAATGGTTTTTTAAAATGTAATTTGTATCTGAAGAATTGTTAACTTTAATATACATTGAATGAATAGGAAAGCAAAAAGTAAAAAGCCTTCTTCAAACGTCCCGAATTTTAACATGAAGTTTAAAATATATGTAAGCAATAACCTTCAAAGTATATCTTTTTAAACTTGAACTTTATTTTTTATGTAAGTTTAGAAGTTGACAAAACATTGGTATAATTTTGAACATTATAAACAGGAACATAGTGAATACATTTTGTAACCTAATTTTTTATTAAAAGTATTAACATTTGAATGTAAAAACAGTTGACCTTTAAATTAATCAGTATTAACATGCAATTTCTATCACAATAATTGTTAACTTGAATATACATTGAATGTAGAGGAAGGCATACAGTAAAAACTCTCCTTAAAACGTACGTAATTAAAGTAATTCATTTCTGACCACATAAACTGGCGATAAACATTAATCTAGGTAGTAATCTTAAGATAACAGACAATATTTACATTGTGACTTAAAAGGTGCTTGACCTCTTAACATCCACTTTGTAATCTGTTGAATGAAATAACTTGAAAATATATTTTTTAAACTTGTAACATTAGAAACATTAACATAGTTCCTTCACATTTTAATATAATTTTTACTAACAATGCAAGGCAAGTATTTTGTGAGGCGAATCATTCATAAACAGTACTTCCATTAATTATGACTGAATTAAACAACCAATTGTTATGTATTTTGGAATGCTTTTAAAAAATGTTGGCATCTTTAATTTGTATCCTGCAAAGTTATAGTACTTCATAGTAGACAATGTTTTTAGTAAAAATATGTCCATCTTCTAATAAATCACCTTGACTTTCATTGTTTTCAATGTAAACTTTAATAGCCTGTGGATTTTTGCACCGTGACAACGCAACGTACAATTGACCATGTGCAAATACTGGTTCTTCCAAGAAAATACCCACAGATTTGAAAGTTTGACCTTGTGATTTATTAATGGTCATGGCAAATGCCATAATAATGGGAAATTGTCTTCTTTGAAGTATAAAAGGGAGACTACTGTCACTTGGTGCTAAATCTATTCTTGGTATGAAAACTCTCTCTCCTTTATGGGTCCCAGTTAAAATTTCAGCATCTATAAAATGGTCCTTTAATTGTTGAACAATTAATCTTGTGCCATTGCATAGGCCTTTTTTGGGGTTCATATTTCGCAGTAACATGATAATTGCACCTTTCTTTAGCTGCAAAATATGTGGTGGCATTCCAGAAGGAGTTAGAGAGTTTATGAATTCAGTAGAAAAGTTAGCCTGACTTTCATTGTCATCAGCAAGTACAGAATCAGCACTGTGATAATTTCTTTGTGGTGCATTAATTTTTTTAAAGATTTTATTATTGAGTATTAATGCATCTTTATTTTTACACGTCAGTATAACTTGGTTGGCAAGCTCGGAATATTCTTCGTTATTTATGCTCCCTTCAAATATAGCCGATATAATATCTTGTTGACAAATCATATGAGGTGGGATCTCTACAGTGTCGTCAGGTAAATGTAATATTTTTTCTGTTCTGCCTTCTCCAATTTTAATAAGCCAATCATTGAAATCAGTTTGGCCTTCTGATCTCATATTTTGTTTCAGTTGAAGATGGGTAAAATGTTTCCATACTGTGCTTGACTTGATACAGGTTTCGATAATGTCCCACCACATAAAATTGGATTAAATACATTGCGAATGGCAATTTGAGCTACTTTAAATTCAAGCATAGAAACATTATTTCGGATTCTGGCTTTAGCATTTGGGTAACTGGGAAGAGTTAATTTTGGTTGCCAACCTGCTTCTCCGTGTGGGAAAAAGATGGGATATGTAATTGGATCTAAATTTGGACTTAAGATACTCATATTAATAAACGGTTGCTCCTCATTTCTAGGATATATTCGAATGTCTCTTTGAAATGGTGGTTCTCCTTCATCATTCTGAAACACCATTGCAACCTCATTTGATGTTGGCAAGTTATAACGACGTTTATCAGTATGTCTGTCTCTTTTAAGCACCATATTAACCTTCGGCATTGGTAATTGATGTCTTTGTGCATGAAGTAGTTGTTCATTTTCTACTTCTGCCAATTTTTTATAAGCTTTACTGTAGGGATTGTTGTCCATAATGTTATTTAGCTCTATAAAAACACTGTGTAAGCATTTTTTATTTTCTTCCATCTGCATACGTTGGTCAACAGCTTTCATTGTATCTAGGACATATAGTTGAGCTAATTTTCTTTGATTTCCTTCCTCTGGATGTAAATGGGAAGTGCGATGATAAATTTGTCCTTGGACTTTAAAACAGTAAGGACCATGTCCTGGTACATTAGCAGCTAATGTTGCCCCCATGGATGCAAAGGATATGGCACTATTGTAGGATCTTATGTTTGTTTTAAAATTTGTGTAGTTTGGAAAAGTAGGTTCATTCATAATGTTTTGTAAATAGAGAGGAAATTGTTTCCTTTCTGGAAGTTTGAACTTGCCTTTTTGACAGCAACTAATAAATTGGCCATCTCTGGGTCTCTCCTGTTTAAAATAATAAGCCTCACAAAACTGACATTGAGTAGTCATGTCCCCACAACTATGAACCTCTACTACTAAAGACTTGAATAGAGGACAATTTGCAAAGCATATAGGATTTTGACTTTCATATTCATCAGGTGAAATGTCATATAATGTTTCAACAACAGGTTCTAAATGCTTTGTTTTTTTCGTGGCTTTTCTTGGTATATGTTGTATTGTTTGAGGTAAAATGTCATGTAATGTTTCATGAAACGGTTCTAAATGCTTTGTTTTTTTTGTTGCTTTTTTTGGTATCTGTTGTATTTTTTCAGGTAAAATGTCATCTGATGTTTGAGCAACAGGTTGTAAATGCTTTATTTTCTTTGTTGCTTTTTTTGACATATCTTTAATTTCTGCAGGTGACAGTCTTTTGCTTGCAATTCTTTTGCATTCTTTTTCTCGTTGAATTTCCTTCTTCTCCGGTGTCTGCTGGCTGTCTGCTCTCTGTCGTCGTTCTCTAGCTTGTCGTCTTTTCTTTTCTTGTTTACTCTCGTTATCAGCCATGTTAATCTGTAAAAATAAAATAATGTATCATTAGTTTATTTTGAGATGTTAAGTTGTTTTTCATGACAAATTGTTATCAACAGTGTGTTTACATTTTATACTTAATCAATTTCAATGCGGTCAATTGAATAGAGGTCTAAATAAGGTCATCATATAATTTTTTAAAGAATTTTTTATTTTGTAAACATGTATCCAAAAGAAAGTTTTTCACTAACAAAAAAGTTTTTTGAAAAAAAATGTTATGGTTTTATTTACAGCACTATTCAATTTGTCAAATGGCAATTCAATGAGGGTCTAGGACTGGAAATGTCCAATGTGAAATTGTATAGAGTCTGTGTTTAGAGCCTTTTTTGGAGTATGCATTATTTTTTTCTGGCTACATTGAAGTTTGTATTTACTGTTAAAGATTATTGGCCCTAAAAGACAAAGAAGAGATAGCAGAAAAATGTGTTAGTTATATTTTTTTCAAAGTTATAGTTACTTGTGGTTTTTTTGAAATTTTATTTTCTGTTGACATCGATACAAAGCTAAGATATTTATTTATTTTTCTCTTTTTTTACTTGTTATACTGTACCTTGGTTGAAGTTTGATTTCAAGCAGAATCTTTGTTGGTCCTGTGTTGAAAGCCTTCGTCCGATGGTCTGGTCCTGTGTTGAAAGTCCTTGTCCAATCATCTGGTCCTCTGTTGAAAGTCCTCGTCCGATGGTCTGGTCCTGTGTTGAAAGTCCTCGTCCGATGGTCTGGTCCTGTGTTGAAAATCCTCGTCCGATGGTATGGTCCTGTGTTGAAATTCCTCGTCCGATGGTGTAGTCCTCTGTTGAAAGTCCTCGCCCGCTGGTCTGGTCCTCAGTTGAAACTCCTGGTCCGATGGTCTTCACGCAGTATCTGTTGTAAAATAAAAATGAAAATTTTATTTGATTTGAATGTATTTGTATTAACTAAAAAATGACATTATTTCTGTGTATTGTATCTGTTATGGTGAATTTTTCTACTATTTATTTGTTTGTGCAACCTTTTCAAAATACTTTAAATGTATTTTTATATTGCATAGATAATTTTTTTATACTGTAATTATTTTTTTGTGAATTATTTTGTATATGATTGCACTGGTTTTAGCATTATCCTATTTCCTGTTCAGCACTTTTGGTATACTTATTTAGGCTTCTTTGTAAGGCTTATAGGTTGTTAAAGATTCTTAAATATTAAAGAAGAATATTAATTTAGTTTGCTATGTGTTTGTGTGAGTTTTTCTAAAATCCTGTTTGGTGCGCACCAAAAGTGGTATGCTTATTTATGCTTCTTTCTAAGGCTTATACGTTCTTAAACATTAAATAAGAATATTCATTTAGTTTCCTATGTGTTTGTGTGAGTTTTTCGACAATCCTGTTTAGTACACACCACTTTTGCTATGCTTATTTAGGCTTCTTTCTAAGGCTTATAGGTAGTTAAACATGAAATAAGAATATCAATTTAGTTTGCTATGTGTTTGTGAGAGTTTTTCTACAATCCTGTTTAGTACACACCACTTTTGCTATGCTTATTTAGGCTTCTTTTAAAGGCTTATAGGTTGTTAAACATGAAATAAGAATATTAATGTAGTTTGCTATGTGTTTGTGTGAGTTTTTGTACAATCGTGTTTGGTGCGCACCACTTTTGGTATGCTTATTTAGGCTTTTTTCTAAGGCTTATAGGTTGTTAAACATGAAATAAGAATATTAATGTAGTTTGCTATGTGTTTGTGTGAGTTTTTGTACAATCCTGTTTGGTGCGCACCACTTGTGGTATGCTTCTTTAGGCTTTTTTCTAAGGCTTATAGGTTGTTAAACATGAAATAAGAATATTAATTTACTTTGCTATGTGTTCGTGTGAGTTTTTGTACAATCCTTTTTGGTGCGCACCACTTGTGGTATGCTTCTTTAGGCTTTTTTCTAAGGCTTATAGGTTGTTAAACATGAAATAAGAATATTAATTTACTTTGCTATGTGTTTGTGTGAGTTTTTGTACAATCTTGTTTGGTGCGCACCACTTGTGGTATGCTTCTTTAGGCTTTTTTCTAAGGCTTATAGGTTGTTAAACATGAAATAAGAATATTAATTTACTTTGCTATGTGTTTGTGTGAGTTTTTGTACAATCCTGTTTGGTGCGCACCACTTTTGGTATGCTTCTTTAGGCTTTTTTCTAAGGCTTATAGGTTGTTAAACATGAAATAAGAATATTAATTTACTTTGCTATGTGTTTGTATGAGTTTTTTAACAATCCTTTTTGGTGCGCACCACTTGTTGTATGCTTATTTAGGCTATTTTCTAAGGCTTATAGGTTGTTAAACATTAAATAAGAATATTAATTTACTTTGCTATGTGTTTGTGTGAGTTTTTGTACAATCCTTTTGGTGCGCACCACTTGTGGTATGCTTATTTAGGCTTTTTTCTAAGGCTTATAGGTTGTTAAAGATTAAATAAGAATATTAATTTACTTTGCTATGGCCCTCATTCAATTGCGATTTGGCCAATTGAATAAGGCTCTAAATAAGCACACAGCATATTTTTTTTAAATAAGTTTTTAGTTAGTGAAAACCTTGCTATTGGATAGATGATTACTAACTAAAAACTTCTTTAAAAAATATATGTTATGTGCTTATTTAGACCCCTATTCGATTGGCCAAATTGCAATTGAATGAGGGCCTAAGTGTTTGTGTGAGTTTTCCTACAATCCTATTTGGTGCGCACCACTTTTGTTATTCTTATTTAGGCTTTTTTCTAATGCTTATAGGTTGTTAAACATTGAATAAGAAAGTTATTTTAGTTTGCTATGTGTTTGTGTGAGTTTGTTACAATCCTGTTTTGTGTGTACCACTTTGTGTGTACCATATGTTGCATACTTTGGCCCTCATTCAATTGCAGTTTGGGCAATTCAATAGGGTCCTCATTCAATTAGAAGTTTGTCAATTGAATAGGTCTCTATATAAGCACATAACATTTTTTTGACAGACGTTTTTAGTTAGTGAAAACCTTGGTTTTGGATAGAGGTTCAGTAACTAAAAAGTTTGTTTAAATTTGTTTGTATGTGCTTATATAGAGCCCTATTCAATTGGGCAACTCGGAATTGAATGAGGCTTTAGGGGTCTAAATAAGCACATTAAATATTTTTTTTAAAGAAGTTTTTAGTTCGTAAACATCTATCCAAATTCAAGGTTTTCACTAACTAAAAACTTCTTTAAAAAAAATATGCTATGTGCTTATTTAGAGCCCTATTCAATTGGCCAAAATAGCAATTGAATGAGGGCCTTTGGTTGCTGCATTTGTTATATTGTCGGGGCCTCATTCAGTTGCATTTTGGGCAATCGAATAGGGCTCAATATGACCACAGAGCATCTTTTTTTACAGAAGTTTTTAGTTAGTGATCCAAAAGCAAGGTCTTCACTAACTAAAAAGTTCAGTAAAAAAATATGCTCTGTGCTTATATAGAGCCCTATTGAAATGGGCCAATCACATTAAAATGAGGCCCTCGGCCATTAAAGATATATAGGTCCTCATTCAATTGCAATTTTGCCAATAGAAGAGGGCTCTATATAAGCACATAACATATTTTTGGACCAAAGTTTTTAGTTAGTGAAGACCTTGATTTTGGATAGAAGTTCAGTAACTAAAAAGTTCTGTCTAAAAAATCTGTTATGTGCTTATATAGAGCCCTATTCAATTGGCCAACTCGCAATTGAATGAGGCTCATAGTTGGTTTCTTTTTTTATACTTAATACTTTACCTTGATTGAAGTGTCGAATGACAGAGGGTCCCCTCCTGCCAATCTTAATCCGCCGGTCTTCTTGTAGTGTCTGTTTGAAAAAGAAAGTGAAATGGTTAATTGTATATTTCTTATTTTTGATTTAGCAAAGCATGGTCTTTTCAGCATGTAATGTATTTTTCTATCTTACCTGTTCTTCTTTGTTGGTGTTCTTTAAAAGGGATTGTGCTTCACAATGCAGGGTGCAAATTATTGAGTGACGCTGTTGATGCAGAGTCTGTTTAAATATTAAAAGAAGTAGAAAGATTGAGTTTTAGGTAATATATTGAATTGCAGTAAATTAATGTCATTTAAATATAGTTCTGTAATTATTTTCAATTAACATTATTTTTTGGGGGGGCTACACACATATGTCACATACATGAAGCACATTTTCAGAGTTCAATGTAATTTTTTTGTGTGCGTGTGACATATCACTATACATGAATCATATTTTAATTGTTAAATGAACCTTATTTTTTGTTTTTGCCAACACACATAAATGTGTGTGTGACATGTGACTATAGATGATACATATATGTGCGTGTCACATATCAGTATACATGACTCATATTTTAATATTCCAAATTTTTTTTTTTCTATTGTCATTTAAATGTAGTTGTTTAATTATACCCATAAATGTGCGTGTCACATGTCACTATACATGATACACATATATGTACGTGTGACATGTCACTATAGATAAATGGCTTTTTTGATATAAAAATACTTGTTTCTTTTTTTGTTAAATGAACCTTATATTTTTTGTGGGCCTACACACATAAATGTGCGTGTGACATGTGACTATACAGAAATCACATTTTCATAGTTTATTTATTTTTTTTGTGCTGTCTTGATAATAAAATGTAATATATTATAGCTTACTTCTCAGTTGTAATTTGCAGAATGTAAAGTAGTAAATTAGGAAACAATTCTCTTCTGAAGTAAGAGCAGCAGTTACCTATCCAGTCACTCCGTTCATCACCTGAGTAGAAATGTAGAAATTTCTGGAAAGTAGGCAGTATGTTTTTAAAATGGACGTGTAAATGAACTTTTGGCAGTGCCGGATGCCCCCCCTTGCTGTAAGTAAGCTTTTTATGTGTTCATTGTGTTTATTTCTTGTGTTTGTGATGTGTGTGATGCGCGGCGGTTGGAATGGATCTTTCGCGGCCGTATTTTTTTCCGATGCGGCCGTATTTTGTTGCGATGTTGTCGTATGTTTTTGCGATAGACGCGGTTAGCTTTTACGTGTACGACGCAGTGTCTTTGTTTCTAAGTCGTGCGTATGTGTGTTAAGAGAGTGTGAAGGGCCTTTTGTACTGTTTTTTTGTTAAGTCTTGCTTGTGTGTGTCTGGGTGTAAGCGGGTCTGAGGCGACTTTGAGGTTTTTTTGGTTATAAAGTCGTGTATGTGTATGTGTGTGTTAACACAGCCGGCGTTGGGATGCTCCCACCACCGCAATGGGGGACGCTGTTGGGTTTTTGTTGGCTGGGAGGTTGGGTTTATTTTGTTAAAAAGCCGTGTGTGTGTGTGTGTGTTAACACAGCCGACGTTGAGCCTCCACATCCGCAAATGCGGACCCTCGCTTCACATTATCAAATATCAAATGCAAGTGTCAGTAACTACAGTCGGTGCTCTCACCAGAGCTAATGGGCAGATTGTTAGTTTACAGAAACACCCACCCAGTAACAGGCATAAAAATGACAGCCTGCAGCAGGCAATAATTGCATGTAGAAGTTGCAATATGTAAAGTTTGTGTTTATACAGTATTTGTTTTTTCTTTTAAATAACACTTTGCAGACTATCAGATTTAGTTAAGCAAAAGACCATAATTGATGATAATTGGTATGCACCGGATCACACTGCACTCTATATACTGTACATTCAGACATATTTTGCTTTGTTTTTGTATGATTTGACTTTTTATTAACTGCAAATTGGTCCCTTTAATTGATTATAATTACTATAATAGGTATATACTAACTAATTATTTTCATATAGAAGAATGTTAAAGCTGTCAGAATTTACTCTTTTTTTTTTTTTTTTTCCACAGATGGATCCAAGATTTGGAATAACATTGGAGAAGACCACATTTGTAACACAGTAGAAAAACTATTTCCATGTTCTGAATGTGGGAAATGTTTCAGTCGGGTCTCATATCTTAATAGCCAGAAAATGACTCATCCAGGAGAAAAGCCTTTTCCATGTTCTGAATGTGGGAAATGTTTCAGGCGTCTCTCAGATCTTAATGTACATAAGAGGACTCATACAGGAGAAAAACCTTTTCCATGTTCTGAATGTGGGAAATGTTTCAGTCAGGCCTCACAGCTTAATACACATATGAGGACTCATACAGGAGAAAAGCCTTTTCCATGTTCTGAATGTGGGAAATGTTTCAGTCAGGCCTCACAGCTTAATACACATATGAGGACTCATACAGGAGAAAAGCCTTTTCCATGTTCTGAATGTGGGAAATGTTTCAGTCAGGCCTCATCTCGTAATAACCATAACTGGACTCATACAGGAGGAAAGCCTTTTCCATGTTCTGAATGTGGGAAATGTTTCAGTCAGGTCTCATACCTTAATACACATAAGAGGACTCATACAGGAAAAAAGCCTTTTCCTTGTTCTGAATGTGGGAAATGTTTCAGTCAGCTCTCAGATCTTAATAGCCATAAGAGGACTCATACAGGAAAAAAGCCTTTTCCTTGTTCTGAATGTGGGAAATGTTTCAGTCAGCTCTCAGATCTTAATAGCCATAAGAGGACTCATACAGGAGAAAAGCCTTTTCCATGTTCTGAATGTGGGAAATGTTTCAGTCACCTCTCATACCTTAATACACATAAGAGGACTCATACAGGAAAAAAGCCTTTTCCTTGTTCTGAATGTGGGAAATGTTTCAGTCAGGTCTCACACCTTAATACACATAAGAGGACTCATACAGGAGAAAAGCCTTCACCATGTTCTGAATGTGGGAAATGTTTCATTCAGGCCTCACATCTCAAGCGACACATGAGAACTCACACAGGAAAAACAAACTTTCCTTGATCTGAAACTCACATGAGAAAATGTTTCAGTAAGATTTGCAATGACACAAGAAACTCACACAGGATAAAGACCAGTTGTATGTATGGAATGTGGGTAAGGGTTTAATATGAGTCCGCCATTACACATCAACATGACACATCATGCAATTCTACTTAAATCATATAAATGTAAGTAATTAAAAACGTTAGTAAGCTCATAAAGATCTATGGATATCTGAGTTGTAAATCACGTTAATAGAGCAGTAAGTTGTACTAATGTATCAGCTTGTATTATTACAATACATGATATGATGCTGGGCTGTGCATTGCTGCTTTTTGCTTGGTTACCAAAAACCTTTCGATTTAAGGGATCCACAACGTATAGACTTTGCTCTACACCATCATGCTGAGCACTCATAATACATTTGTGGACCTGTAAACTAAGCTTTCTATATTTTTTATAAAATCTTTATATATATTTTTAACCTTAATAGCCCCTTCCATTCATTTTCCTCTTTTCTATGTACATTTGTTGCATCAAATAAAGCAATGAGTTTAAAGGGCTTGAAAATTTAAAAAAAACTATGCTTTTAGGTACGGAAAGACTCATAAATGTCAATAAAGTTGTTTTTTAATTGAATAAGAATTGACTGGGATATTTATTGATTTAATCATATATCACCCTCATCCACTGTTCCCTCTAAGCTGTGCACGCGCACAAATACCCTGATATGAGTGCACACAACTAAACATGGAGTGCACACAGATCCCTAGGGGGATATGTAATCTTAGTTTTCCCAATTAACTTTTTCCACACTAGGAGAAATAGATCTCCATTGACCCTTTTCCTTTTGCCTGTGTAAACAACATTTCAATGTGTGCACATAACAAATCAAAGAATCACACGTGACAAACGGAAAAGGGTCAATGGAGATCTATTTCTTAATGGGTGGAAAAAGGTTCATGGGAAAACTAAAATTAAATATCCACCTGTAGGGAATTAGAAATGAATGTTCTTTCATATGGAATTAGTACGTGATGCCACCAGGCTGGTGGAGATAGAGACTGAGTACTTGGTGGGAACAAAGAACAGAATCTGTGGTTAAATGACTGAAGATATTTAGAATATCTGAAGGAGTTACTATTTAGTAAAAATAGTGCACTTTTATGGTATACTATGGCCTTGATTCAATTGAGCTGTCGTTGTTTACAGGAGCCCGTAAACTAATTTGCTGTTCAATTGGCGTCTTTTTGCGAGCTGCAAACGATCTATGGGTTACTGGCTGAAAATCCCTGCGGTTGTAAAAATAGTAAAATACAATCCATCTAAGCCTTTGATCTTTCAAGCTCGCAACAGTTATAATCGCAAAATCGCTATTCAATTGCTACAGTTCCTCAAGCCCGCAAATATTTTCACACCCATAAAGTCAAATGTAGCAGGAAATCCAACAGGTACCAGATAGGACTCACAAGGGGGTTTAACCCCTTTTCGTAGCACTGTAAATGCAAATAAAAAATCAATACTACACTTCAAAAGATGGGGAAAGTAATGAAAGACATTAGAATTAATTGCTCAACAGCCTCAAGCTCGTAAATCTGTAATCAAAAATTATTTTTTTATGTGTTATTTCGGTTGTATATCAATTTTAGGAATCAATGAGTTAATACATATCAGGCCACCCACATGGACTAGAACATTTCCTTCCTTCTTTAATTTTATTATTGTGTACATTGCAGGATTGCGAGTCTGATCGCATATCTGGCTCCTAAATGCTAATTGATTGACATGTAACCTCCATCTTTTACTGATGTCATGATGTCGGTCTCATTTTCTATTGGCTGTTTCTAAATCAGTAGTTGCGGCTGTGCTTAATTGATCATGTTCATGCTCTGAAATGCTACTCATGATTGCATGGTTTACGGGTTAGACTTTCGGCCTGTAAGTTGCGGGCTTGTTCAATTGAATCGCTCTGTAATTGTAGCAAATTTCAATTGAATAAGGCCCTATGTAAGTTATGTTTAGGTATGCTCTGATATATGGACTAATACCCGCCACAGCTATTATCATTAAAACACTTAAAATGAATACAGTATAAAAGCCATTACTGTATAATTACTCCCACCCTAATTCCCAACTCAATCCTATCAAAAGGAACAGATTGATAGTGAAGTAAAAGATCACTCTTATTGACATGATTACAGCAATCCGAACCCTCAAGCAACCAGAAAAAAATTTAAGCATGTACTTTAAACACAAATTAAGATTTACAGGGCTCAACAAATGCCAGGAGCCAGGTTATGATGTCACAAAATTCTTACAGGCACCTAGATTTCATCCCCTGTACGTCTCTGCAATTTGATTTTATCTAGAAGTAGACAGGCATGAGTGACTGAGCCAGGGCAGTGTTAAGGTTACATACCACGGGCATGAGTGACTGAGCCAGGGCAGTGTTGGCGTTACATTCTCAAGGCCCCTAAAGGATCCAGTACAGATGAGTTTCCTACAACATGGACATATTACATCTCACAGAGTCCTTTGCACCTTTTACCCTTCCCAACAAGAGCATTGCAGAAGAAAAGTAAAATTATATATAGCAAAAATAAAAAATAAAACAAATTTATAAAGCAATTATAATAGTCCAATATCGTTATGACATTCCCAAGAACGAGACCACGCTCCGTTTTTTAGGGTCAAAAAAGTGAACTGAACTTTTTTTGAAAAATCACCCATTTTAAACATGTCACACACTCAGTGGAGGCAGTGGCTACCTTTGGTCAACCCCTAATTACCCCGGTCCAATCGGACAGGGTTAAGGCGTGGGAACCAGGAGTCCCCTCCCCCAGGAGCTGACCACTAGGCGTGGCTAACTGCTCATTCTCCCTCTGACCATGGATGTAGGAACATCTTCAGGCTCACTTACGCCCCTGCTAGGAGATGGGGAAACCCCAGGCCATCTCATCATTCAAGAGTCCTTACCCCCATTGTTCATGGTGCCATCTTGTCTGCTAAAACCCTTTTGTTCTGCTATCTCTTGTGTGTTTTAGCAGATAGAATTAAGAGGCAGATGGGCAACTCCTGACCGAGTGTATGAGACCAAAGATATTTGACTGCATACCACATGGCTGCCACTCCACAACACAATACGATATTTTTAGAGATATAACCACAACATATTATAACCCAGAACATATCTCCAGATAGCTTAGGTCTGAGCACACATTATTACTGAATGGCGCTTAGACCACACACAAACAGTTCAATGGCCATGGAGCCAAAGTCTTTCTGCATAGAAAAATGAAGTATTTAAATGCCGGTCCATAGTCAAAAGGCACCGGGCGGGCAACCAGACTCCTCCAATGTACAGTGGCGAGATTGGTCTCATCACAAATATGATCTGTGGAAAAATGTAAAAGTCTCTCAATAATGGAGTCCTTAGCACAAAGTTCACAGTCCAGATGTTAAAAGTCTATTGAATGAAAGCTTTACAATCAGTGATTATAAAGCACAAGCAAGAAAAATAAATCAAATACTAATGAAAAAAAAAAAAACTAATAGGTTCATAGGGAGCTTTTTGTGCCAAGAGGTTTTCAACTAACAAGAGGACATCCCTTGAGGTTAGAAGTAAAAAGATTCCACCTTAAAGAAAGAAAAGGGTTCTTCACAGTAAGGGTGGTTAATCTGTGGAATTCTCTACCAGAGGAGGTGGTGACAGCGCATTCGATAGATAACTTTAAAAGGGGGCTTGATCTATTTCTAATTAAAAAGGGAATTCAGAGTTATCATGGATAATTAGAGAAACAGTATTGATCCAGGGAGAAATCCGATCGCCAGTGTCTGGGGTCAGGAAGGAATTTTTTTTTTTTGCCTTCCTCTGGATTAATAATTTTAAAAAAAATACAAAATAATAGTTAAATAATTGATTAATAATAAATTAACAACTAATTAATTAATATTAATCTGCATATTGCAGATCAGAGGAGATCTTAAAAGGTTGAACTTGATGGACTTAAAGTCTTTTTTCAACCTTAATTACTATGGCCCTCATTCAATTGCGATTTGGCCAATTGAATAGGGCTCTAAATAAGCACATAACATATATTTTTTAAATAAGTTTTTAGATAGTAAACATCTATCCAAAAGCAAGTTTTTCACTAACTAAAAACTTCTTTAAAAAATATATGCTATGTGCTTATTTAGAGCCCTATTCAATTGGCCAAATCGCAATTGAATGAGGCCCTATGTAACTATGTAACTAAATAAAAAATAATAAATCCAGATAAAAATAAGTGAGCACTTGTTTGACCAAGTCCATATAAAAAGGAAATAGTCCAATGGGGTGGATGAAAACATCCACATAAGCTGTTATATGTTACCATGATATAGTCCAGATTGCGGTGCAATAGATATAAAAGTCCAGATATGTAAATAAAACAATGGTTAATGCAAACAAAATAGCCTCACTTCCTTTTCACAAAACACCACCCAACCAATTACCAATAACTAGGCCATAGAACCAGTTTCCCTTTATCCTTATTGTCTTATGAGGTATTTAGGTGATAGATGTAATTTAATAACCACTACATTTTCCACTGATATTACTAACAATCCAGAGTTTATGCATGATAACTTCTTCTTTCTCTAGTTGCTCTTCCTTATCAGATGTTAGTACGTACTAGATCCTAGCAAGTTGATAGAACAAGGTACATAAGTGTTAGAAGTCGAAGGACAGTAAAAAGGAAGACAGGTATAGTAAAAAGAAGAAAAAGTAAAAATGAAAAAACAGTGAAAACATATGCTCAGACAATCTTCATACAAACCCAGTCTTACACATCACACTTAGCCAGGCCCCTCTTTGTTCATACGATAAACAGGCGGATTGCTTCTGGATGGTAAGATCCTCTGGTCAAAGCAATAGACATCATGTGCAGATATTCAGGCAGAGGTGTAGGAAGTGTGGGGCGTCGGGGACACAGCGCGCCGGGTGGCTTTTCTTTGGATGCAGCAAAAATTACCCCACCAGCCGTCTGGGGCAGTTGCACCCCTGTGCCGTTCTCTCAGGCTCCCTGCTCCTCCCAGGCTCTCTCCGCTGATCCAGGGGAGGAGGAGCCACCAGGGGGAGGAGCCTGCACAGGAAGAGCCAGCAGACCCTGCATGAAGACTGAGGTCAGATTGTTGGAGAGGGGGAGAGAGAGACATCAGAGGGACAGAGATGGGAGAGATAAAGGGGGGAGAGGATGGGAGAGACAGAGAGGGGGAGGATGGGAGAGACAGAGGTTGAGAGGATGGTTGAAACAGAGAGTGGGAGGATGGGTGACAAGGAGGGGGACAATGGCAGAGCCAGAGGGGGAGAGGATGGTAGAAACAGAGAGGGAGAGGATGGGAGAGACAGAGGGGGGAGAGTGTGGGAGAGACAGAGTGGGAGATGATGGGAGAGACAGAGGATGGAGAGGATGGGAGAGACAGAGGGGGGCTGATGGGAAAGACAGAGGGGGGAGAGGATGAGAGAAGCAGAGAGGGGAGAGTATGGGAGAGACAGAGAGGGGAGAGGATGAGAGAGACAGGGAGGGGAGATTATGAGAGAGACAGAGGGGAGGAGATGATGTGAGAAACAGAGAGGGGAGAGGATAAGAGAGACAGAGGGGGGAGAGGATAAGAGAGACAGAGAGGGGAGAGGTAGTATTTATATGTATGATATATCATCAATTAGTTTTGACAGGTGGCCCGCCCCTTTATCCTCATGCCCCACCTACCCACCCCGAATCACGCCTTTTGCGCCATATCATGACTCCGCCTACTGCGTATTCACTTATCCACACCTCAAAGTGCCCCATACAACTGAACCCTAAATTTATAGGGGTGAAATAATTTATAGAACGTATTAATAAAATATAAAAAAAGTGGCTCCATTATTTACTGTAGCCTTACTAAATTATAGAAAGGTTTAGTAACGGGGTCACATGTGCGATGTGATCTTATTAATAGATTAAAAACATGAATCCAGCACCTGTGGACTTTCTGTATTAAATGATCCAATCTGCGGTGTTATAAGCTTTAGAGAGATATTTTCACCAATATCGTTATTAACATACACCAAATATATATATATTATTTATTTTTACAGTTCATTGACTACGCCCATAAGACCTATACTTGTTGAATTACAGAGCCCATTGTAACGTATCCGCCTCATTATAGCTTTCTTTTGCTTTTAAATAAAAATGTTATTACCTATACATACAGCCCTACTAAATTAGCTCAACGTGTAAATCCATAGCCCGTAATGTAGCCCATAAGACTCACAGCTATTAAATTAGACCCGTAAAGCAACCCGTCCACGACTTCCGAGGTAAGGGCGAGAAAAGGCTACGGGACGTGGAAATTTGAACTGCGCGGCCGCAAATCCTTTGATCTGTCGAGCTCGTAACTGTTACGTTTTAATCAATGTGTTAATACATATAATAGAACTCACATGTAATATAATATCATATTTACGGCTTTATTAATATTGCATTATTTCTGGAATGCGGGTCCGATCGTAATTCGTAATTGAGCCCCGTAAGACTTTGATATCTGACCTCCATTTTTCTGTGACGTAATGATGACGATCTATGTTTCCATTGGCTCTGTCTAAACCCGTAACTACGGGTTTGACTAATTGATCATGTTCACGGCCGCGCATCCAACATTCGAAAAACGGTTTATGGGTTTGCGTCTCAAGTCCATAACTCGCGGCATGTTCTAATCTAATAGCAATGTAACGCAGACGAATTTCAAGCCCGCAGTCCTTGTGGGATTCCTGATGCCCCTACGGGCTGATAATGTGTTTATCATCTGTTTTCTATAACTGATCTACAATACATAATGTAGATTATATTGTTAATCTATTAATAAGATCACAGCGCATAATGTGACCCCGTTACTAAACCTTTCTATAATTTAGTACGACTACAGTAAATAATGTAGCCACTTTTTATATTTTATTAACAATTTCTATAAATGATTTCACGCCTATAAATATGGGGGTTCAGTGGTATGGGGTGCTTTCAGGTAGGGATAAGTGGATGCACAGTAGGCGGAGTCACGATATGGCGCAAAAGCCGTGGTTAGAGAGGGGTGGGTGTGGTGTTAGCGTGAAAGGGGAGGGGCCACCTGTCAAAATGAATTGTTGACGTATCATACATACATATACTACTCAATATATTCCTGAATAGCTGAATAGATAATGGTGTATTTTAGCGGTAATTTAAAATACAAATAATGTGTTTGTTTAAAAAACATGTATTAACAGATAAATAAATTATCGCTTAAATTATATAGACATATTTTTTTCTTTTTTTTTTTCTTTACAGTTATGTCGTTTTGTATGTTTGTTGTAAAGTGATATATTTGACTTAAAAAATAATAATTAATATGTCTATATAATTTTAGCAAATTATTATGAGAATGGGGAGTTGTTAACAGTTTTTAATAACAAAGAATTAAATGTAATACATAATTAACTGTTTCCTACCTTATAGGCTACAATGGAAAAGTACAGTTTTAGGTAATAAAAGTATAATATGTGTATACTAGCGACTTGCCCGTCAAAAATGACAGCAATAAAAAGTGAAGCCTGGCAATGCTGTTTGCCACACAATGGGAGCCTCTCCCCCTCTGCCTCTCCCACCGTTTACTTTACTGGCCTTGCGATGAGTGCCTTTGGCGCTCATCACTGGCCTCGCAATGAGCGCTTTTGGTGCTCATTGAGAGCCCCCCCCCTCTGGGTCTCCCACCGTTTACTTTACTGGCCTTGCAATGAGCGCCAACGGCACTCATTGCAAGTCTCTCCCCCTGTCTACTTTCTCCCTTGTGTCTCATTTCCGCCCTCCTCTCCCTCCCTTGTGCCCCCCCGTGTTTTTACCCCCCTCTCTCCCTCCCATGTCTCTAACCACATCCTGCATCTCTAACCCCTCCCCTGTGTCTCTTTCCCCCCCTCTCCCTCCCCTGTGTCTCTTTCCCCCTTCCCTGTGTCTCTTTACACCTCCCCTGTGCCTGTTCCCCCTCACTTGTGTCACTTTCCCCCTGTCCCCACCTCCCCCTGTGTCTGTTCCCCCCTCCCTAGTGTCTCTTCCCCCTATTTCCCTCCCCTGTATATAATCCCCCCTCCTCTCCCTCCCCTGTTTCCCTTTTGCCCCTCCTCTCCCTCCCCTGTGTCTCTTTCCCTCCTCCTCCCCCTCCCCTGTGTCTCTTTCCCTCATGTGTCTCTTCCCCACCTCTCCCTCCCCTGTGTCTCTTTCCCCCTTCCCTGTGTCTTTCCCCCATTTCCCTCCCCTGTGTCTCTTCCCCCTTATCTCACTCCCCTGTGTCTCTTTCCCCCTCCTCTCCCTCCCCTGTGTTTCTTTCCATCCTCCTCTCCCTCCCCTGTGTCTCTTTCCCTCCTGTGTCTCTTCCCCACCTCTCCCTCCTCTGTATCTCTTTCCCCCTCCCCTGTGTCTCTTCCCCATCTCTCCCTCCCGTGTCTATTTCCAACTCCCCTGTGCCTCTTCCCCCCCCGTGTCAATTTCCCCCTCCCCTGTGTCTCTTTTACCTGTGTCTCTTTCCCCTTCTTTCCCCCGTGTCTCTTTCACCCGTCTCCCCCCGTGTCTCTCTCCCCCCTCTCCCTCCCATGCGTCTCTTTCCCCCTTCTCCCTCCCATGCGACTTTTCCCCTCCCCTGTGTCTCTTCCCCCCCCCCTCTGTGTCTCACCCCCCTTCCCTTACGCTCCGCGCATGCGCAATGTGCGGCCAATGCCGCTCTTTGCGCCTGTGTGGTTAACGCTAACGCCGCGGAATGCGCATGCGCGCGATCTGGTCGGCTTGTGATCGGATAGTTGTCAAATCCCAGTTTGACAATTATAATACGTGATGATATATATGCTAAATAAGGTATGTGTATTTGTAGTTTTCCACAACATAACATAATGGCGCTGATGACTCGTGCTGTTAAATCGTAGTTGTATTATGGAGTGTGTAATATTTTGTAGGGGATCATTAGAGCGTTTTCTGCAATCGGTTCTTCACGTTTTCTTTTGACACTGTAATACCGGGGGGCTTGTGGCGTGTTTGCTGGTGTGCCTGGTAAGTGTGATGTTTTTTTACTCATCGGCGCCTATTATTGGTGTCATATGATGTGACACAGGCGATGTTTTATACGCATTTAGCAACACGTTGCAGGGCTTGACACATTTTGTTCTTGATGCCGCTGTATGCGGTGCTTCAGGGTCTAAATACTCCAGATCTTGTGCTATAGACCTTGAAGCTGGTGAAAGTAGAACACTTATTACTACCTTAAATGCACAAGAGGCCCATTCATTTGTAGCCTCCATTATGTATACGCATTTACCTTTAGTTCTGGAGACCGATCTAAGAGGCGTCTGTGGATGAACTGAAGCTGTCATGGCGGCGCGAGGACGTGTAACAGCATAACCGGACGTGGAAGGTTGTTCATCGCCGTATGTTATTGTTGGCGCTGTGCGTCGCTGTTTAATATTCTTGCTCTTTTGCGTCTCTGTGAAATAACTTATTAAACAAGACGTTCTTATACACAGAATAAATATATTACCAGATTTAGAAGACGTTTTCAGGGCTTGTCATCATCTTGAGCTCTTCTTGTATCTGTAGGGTTGTTGGGTTGTATGTCACAGGCTGTTTGATTTTGAACAGTTTCTGATACGTCAGTCGTAATACCCAAAACTGAAAATGTAATAGAATAATGAAGCCGGATTTATGCAAACAATAATATACAAAACACAGATACAATTAGCAGTTTTTAGACTAACCTGTTAATGGCGGTACAGACTGCTTGTTATCTCGGGAGGCTTCATTTTCTAATTTATCCAACAACTCAAAATCGACAATATCCATGTAATCACATATACAGTGCCTTGCAAAAGTATTCACCCCCTTGGCATTTTTTGTGTTTTGTTGCCTCACAACCTGGAATTAACATGGATTGTTTCAGGATTTGCATAATTTAATTTACAGAACATGCCACAACTTTGTTTTTCTTTTTTTTTTATTCTGAAGCAAACAACAAATAGGACAAAATAACAGAAAAAGTCAATGTGCATAACTATACACTCCCCTAAAATGAATACTTTGTAGAGTCACCTTTTGCGGCAATCACAGCTCCAAGTCGCTTTGGATAAGTCTCTATGAGCTTGCCACATGTTATCACTGGGATTTTTGGTTATTCCTCCGTGCAAAACTGCTCCAGCTCCTTCAAGTTGGATGGTTTGCGCTTGTGAACAGCAATCTTTAAGTCTGACCACAGATTTTCTATAGGATTGAGGTCTGGGCTGTGACTAGGCCATTCCAACAGATTTACATGTTTCCCCTTAAACCCCCCAAGTGTTGCTTTAGCAGTGTGTTTGGGGTCATTGTACTGCTGGAAGGTGAACCTCCGTCCTAGCCTCAAATCACGCACAGAGTGGTACAGGTATTGCTCAAGAATATCCCTGTATTTAGCTCCATCCATCTTTCCCTCAACTCTGACCAGTTCCCCCGTCCTGGCTGCTTAAAAACATCCCCACAGCATGATGCTGCCACCACCATGTTTCACTGTGGGGATGGTGTTTTTTGCGTGATGTGATGTGTTGGGTTTGCGCCAGACATAGCATTTTCTTTGATGGACGAAAAGTTAAATTTTAGTCTCATCAGACCAGAGCACCTTCCTCCATACATTGTGGGAGTCTTCCACATGCCTTTTTGCTGAAAGTAATGGCTTTCTTCTGGCCACTCTGCCATAAAGCCCAACTCTATGGAGCGTGTGGCTTATTGTCGTCCTATGTACAGATACTCCACTCTGTGCTGTGGATCTCTGAAGCTCCTCCAGGGTTACCTTAGGTCTCTGTGCTGCCTCTCTGATTAATGCCCTCCTTGCCCAATTCATGAGTTTTTGTGGCCGGCCGTCTCTTCGCAGGTTTGCTGCTGTGCCATGTTCTTTCCATTTGGTTATGATAGATTTGATGGTGCTCCTGGGGATCATCAAAGATCTGGATATTTTTTTTATAACCTAAGCCTGACTTGTACATCTCAACAACATTGTCCCTTACTTGTTTGGAGAGTTCCTTGGTCTTCATGGCAGTGTTTGGTTAGTGGTGCCTCTTGCTTAGGTGTTGCAGCCTCTGGGGCCTTTCAAAAAAGGTGTGTCTATGTAATGACAGATCATGTGACACTTAGATTGCACACAGGTGGGCATCATTTCCCTATTTATGTGACTTCTGAAGGTAATTGGTTGCACCAGAGCTTTTTATGGGCTTCATAACAAAAAGGGTGAATACATACGCACATGCCAATTTTCCGTTTTCTATTTCTAAAAAATAATTTTATGTATATATTTTTACTTATTTCACTTCAGCAACTTAGAATATTGTGTTCTGATCCATCACATAAAATTCAGATTAACAAAACATTGAACTTATCGCTGTAATGTAACAAAATAGGTAAAAAGTCAAGGGGGTGAATACTTTTGCAATGCACTGTATATACTTGGTCTAGCTAGAATAAGGTAGTCTGCAAACTGCCCATTAGGAACCAAAAGTTGAATTTAGCCCAAAATATTTACTGTCAACTTTTGAACACGGTAGGGAACCATAATGGTAAAGGCAGTGATTTCATGGTAGCCCTTAGGTCCGATGATTGATCTGTATGATCGTATAACAAGGAATATGAAGTCATTTGTACAAGATCAGATGCACACTATTTGAGGAGGTGGTGTTCTAGAGCTGCACCCCAGCTAGATCCTACCCTAGACTCTAATATAGCGAGATATAAAACCAACTCACTGTCAGACTACTAAGCTTGCAACCACCTATCTCCTTTGCATGTCCCTGAGTGTTCAGGCCAGCAGGTTCTTAGTTTCTGTGTTCTCTAAACCCGTTTTTTCTATTGGCCATTGTACCAGTCCTCTTAGTTATCAGCTACTGCCAGTGTACCAGCCTTGGATCTACTTTGTCTCAAGAGCACCAGATCACTACAGCTACCTGCTCCTGTTTTGAACACATTGTGTCACAGCAATCAGTTCCTGTCCGCCGCTGCGGCAATCTGGACCAGTCACATGCCACTGCTTACCAATGTGCCAGTGCTGCCTTTCCCTGCTTACTAGCATGGCCAGTCTGTTGAGCAGTTGTACCATGTGGTGAGGATTCTATCAAAACTCACACCCACTGAGCTGCTTTTGGCCTGTGGTATTTATATCCAACCATGATAAATCAACACAAAAGTGGTAATAATCATATCACAAATTTTATTATATACTTAGCTACAGCTGTTCAGTCACACAAGGCTGAGGGGCCCCAACGAATTGGCTCAGCAGGACGGCAAGAGATACAGAGGCCCACGCCTGGCAGTGTTTGATCCACGCTGGAATCTGGGCAACATGGAAACTGGTGAAACAGGTCAGTGGACCTCACCATCGCACTACATTTATTTTATTGTCTGGGTTTGCGTATATGCATTAAAATAGACGTTTTACTTTTTCACTTTATTCTGCAAACTAATCATGGAGAGGTTTTTACATTTCTTTAAAAAAATCAATTGTAAACAGCTTAATGATTTCAGGTCTTGCTGGCCAAATAAAAGTAGATTTTTCTATATTATATTCAATATGAATTGGTAATTTTCCCACTAATGTTATCATTTCTATAGTCTATTCCATTATAGTTACTTTGTTCCCTCTTACAATTCAGGAACTGTTCCCCACACTCAGGACATGTAAATTCTTTCTCTCCTGTGTGGATGCTTTGATGCTGTACAAGAGTTGAGTTGTTACTGAAACCTTTCCCACATTCTAAGCACACAAATGGTCTCTCTCCTGTATGAACTCTCTGATGCCTGATGAGATTGCACTTTGTGCGAAAAGATTTATCACACTCAGAACATATATATGGTTTCTCTCCTGTATGATTTTTGACATGTCTTATTAGGCGTGCTTTGCTCTTAAAGCTTTTCTCGCACTTAGAACATGCAAATAGTTTCTCTTCTGAATTACATATTTTATGGTACAAAAGAGCTGACTGATATGTGTAACATTTCTCACAATCTGCACATGTTGGATAAGGTGACCTGTCTGAGCAAAGCGATTGTCACATTCAGAACAAGCAAATGGTTTTTCCCCACTATGTAAATTCTTATGTCGGTTAAGGTGAGATTTCTAAGTGAATCTTTTCTCACATCCATAACATGCAAATGGTTTATCCCCACTATGTAGATTCCTATGTCAGATAAGTTCAGATTTCCAATTAAATCTTTTCTCACATTCAAAACATGCAAATGGTTTCTCCCCTCTATGTAAATTCTTATGTCGGTTAAGGTGAGATTTCTAAGTGAATCTTTTCTCACATCCATAACATGCAAATGGTTTATCCCCACTATGTAGATTTCTATGTCAGATAAGTTCAGATTTCCAATTAAATCTTTTCTCAGATTCAGAACATACAAATGGTTTCTCCCCTGTATGAACTCTCTGATGTATGAGAAGAGCAAACTTGCTAACACAATACTTACCACATTCAGAACATTCTTTCTCTCTTTTCTGAGACTTCTGCTGATTGTGTCTCTGTGTTTTGAGTCCATTGTTGTTATACTGAACATAAATGGTTTGGTAAAGTTCTGTGGTTAAAGTATACATTTTGTTTTGTTTATCCGGGTTAGACACCTTGGAGTAATGAGGAACTTTGGATTCAGATAAGACCCCCATTAATTTGTGTTAAAAGACTGCCACTGTACATAGTCACTTGATAACTAAGTAGAACATAAAAAACAGGATAACCTGGAAAACAAAACAACATGGAGATCCTTTAAAAATGCATGTGAAACTTTTTCCAAAATACAGTGGTCTTTTAATATAGCACAACCTTCATACAAATGGACATCAGTATGCTAGAAAATAATCTACTCATCTACCCTAACTTAATGTCATCCAACCTAGTCAACCTTATTAACACATCCCATTTGCATTGCATGCATTTTCATCATAAGCTCATAAAACATATACTAAAGCAACAAAACTTTCAGTCCCTGCAGCCTTGGGGAAACTACAAGCGACAACTATTTCCCAAATTTTAAGTTCTGAAGAAGTGACACTTGCAGGTTCACATGAATATTTCCAAGCAGTCAAGTTGCTGCGGTAAGGATAATAGAACAAGTGACAATTGAGGACTTTCACTGCCTCTTGGGAATATGCATATAAGACACTCTGTGTAACAATAAAGTTTTAGTTGACATGAACGTAAGTCTTGCGCTGTGCTCCTTGCTACCCTTGTCCAAGCTTTTTTCTTGCAGGTTGTCCAAGCTTTTTTCTTGCAGGTTGTCCCAGTTTTCCAAACAATTATTTAAGCTGTTCTAAAACACAAAAATCACATGGTTCTGATTCCCCTGGATGAAGTGTTTAAAAATTGGTCACAAAACCAACCCAAGGTGGTCCTCCTTGTCTCTAGAACTTTCATAAAGGCTATTCAACTAAGTGGCTATCCCACTGGAGCCCAATTCCCTGTTTTCCCTATGGTGTGATTATTGTTATATGTGGCACCCCGACTTTCGGGCGTACGGTCAATAAGCGCTGATGCATGCGCGTCGAAAATATCGCTTCTGACATATGCGCTCTCACTCTCCCTGTCACTTAGCTTTGGTCAGCCCTCTCCCCTGCACCCCGAGCTGTGCTGGGTGGTGTACATTGTGGCTCCTGGCTCAGGGTCTAGAGAGGGCATGGGGTACAGGGGAGAAGGCAGGGGCACCGCAGAGAAGGCAGGGGTACAGAGGAGAGAGCATGGTGCTGAGGGCTGAAAACGCGGTGTAGGGGAGAGGACTGACTGAAGCTAAGTGACAGGGAGAATGAGAGCACAGATGTCGGGAGCTCTATTTTCTGCATGCATGCGTTGGCACATATTGGCTGTGCGCCAGAAAGTCATGCCACCGTTATATGTATAATATGTTTTAAAGGGTGTTCAAAATATAGGGTCAATGGGGCTGTCTTTGGCACTGATTTAAAACCAGGACTATGGCTCAGTGCTTCCTTAGTGGCAATTCTTTCAAAGTATATTAGAGCATCTGTTTCTACTGCATGTGGGTTTCCTAAAAAGTATTAACCTTTTGAGTACTTGTTTTTACCTGGATTTTGTATAATGACATGAACATAATTAAAAGATTATATTTTTTAATTTCACATATGTGCCTATGGGAATGTTAAGCATCAAATTCTGATGAACTTCTGTCCCAACTCTCAGAAATGGTTTCAAAACCATTTACGGGTGGTATTTAATATCAGCAAATTTACCTTTTAATTTTTGATATTATGAGCCATACTTAATTTGCGAGTTATCAGTAAAGTCTCAATTAAATACCGATTTTGTGTAAAAATAAGTCACTCATTATTATGGATGGCAAAAATAAAATGGAAAATCATCTCTTAATTTGCGAGTAAGGCTCATTCTAGACCATTATAAGTAGCTCACTCGCAGTGATGAAAAAAGGGTCAATTATATCTCTAAGTAAAGCTACTGACCATGTTTTTGCGGTGTAAGCTTTTTATCAAATAGAGAACTGAATGAGGCTCCTGATCGTGTAATGTGTCTGGTTCTAGGGTAAGTCGAGAACAAGAACTTTTGCACAGAGACTGTCTATTCTATTTGATATAAAAATTTGGGAGATGGACAGTATAAGCAAGTTAAAATTAGTCAAAATAATTTAATAATACAATTTACCCTCCTCAAAACTCTCTCTCTCCCCAACTTTTATAACCCCCCAAGTAAAAAAAAAAATACGAGCAAATGACAGCATTACATTACTTGTACTATTACCTTTACTATTTTATATATTTATCACTCACCTTCACACGGATTGGAATTAATTATAATTTGCTGAATATCACCGTCTTCTTCTCTTTCCTCTTTAACTGTCTCAATACACAGATTGTAATCGGGGGGTCCTGTTTGTACAATAGAGAAATACTTGTAGCATTTTATCCTACACAATACACATAACATGGTCTATCTAGTCCCCCCATTACATATTTATACAACTAGATTCAGAGACGGGTAATATATCAAATGTCTTGTTATAAGATAATTATCTCTTGAGGTAAACTGGTGTCTGTGTAATTGTAGGATCCCATTAGATTCCCACTTGGATCATGTAATCTGCTTGTCCTAAAAAGAAAAAGGAAGCTGGCACCCGAAGATATGTGTTTATTTTATTATAAAACTATACTTTTTAAACAAGCTAGAGATACTGACATAATTTACAAAACTTTTATCTGGTGCTTCAAACCACTGATATATATATTAAGTCTCAGCTTGTGCCTTTAAAGAAAGGGGCCTTAAAAGAAAGTGTTATTACTTTGTGTCGTCCATTAGGAATCATTTATTAACACATTTCCCATTAAGGTCCAGTTCCTATATTCTAAATATCCCAATTCATGAAAGTAAGAAAAACAAGAAGAAGCCAGACCCGTGAAACACGCGTCGTCCGTCATTTCTGGTGCAGCCCCAGTGACGTCACACACCGCCACGCTGAGTTTGCGATGAGCGGCGGATCTGAGATTGATACAATACCTGATACAATATAACCACAGACTATCACAAGATAAGTTGCGCTATGCTAATACTAACTTACAAGATTCAGGATTGTCAGTAATAATCTGTATAAATTACATTATTGTTATACCATCTCTATTCATGTAAATATTTTATGAATCTTTGCTACTTATGTATATATGAGGTTAACAATCATTTATAGATGCAGTATTATAGGAAAGCACAACAGAAGGATCAGAAATATTACAAGGCAGGGACCAGTGATAGGATTCTGGAGGTGGGGATGGAGGTACTTATGCTGGACACCCACCCCCAGAATAAATTACAGTCCATTTGGACAGTGCCTTACACAATCAGCCAGAAACTGAGGAACAAGGCCTATGAAGTAATGATAGACCCTGATAGGGCCATCACCAAGGGTTGCCCATATCAACAGACTGAAGGGGTATGTCAGGAGAGTAGCTCACCTACTAGCTATTTGTAGGGCCACAGAGGACGATCCAGAGGAGGGACAGATCCCAGATATGTTAAACAAAGCAGACCAGGATACCTTAGGAGAAGGCATTCAGCAGACCCTGGAATTAGAAGCAGAACTGAAAGAGCAGCTGTTCCACAGCTTAAAACCCTTCCAATCCCTGTTCACGACCAAGCCAGGATGTACCCCTTAGCTGTCCACACAGTAGTAACAGGGAAATCTACCCCCTTAAAACAACACCCCTACAGGGTACTGGAGGCAGTTAGGGCCAACATTCAGGCAGAATTACGCACTATGCTACAGTTGGGAGTGATAGAAGAATCCAATAGTCCATGGGCATCTCCAGTAGTATTGGTGCCCAAAAAAGATGGAACCACTCGTTTTTGCATGGATCACCGTAGGCTGAACGATAAAATCAAAACAGATGCCTACCCTGTTCCACGCATGGACAAGATGTTGGACCGCCTAGGTACTGCCAAATATTTAACCACTCTAGATCTCTCCCAGGGATATTGGCAGATCCCTTTAGAAGAGACCGCAAAGGAGAAGTCTGCCTTTATCACCCCATTTGGACTCTTCCAGTTTCAAGTAATGCCATTTGGGATGAAAAATGCTCCTTCTACCTTCCAGAGACTAGTGGACACATTGTTGCAAGGGCACCAAGAGAATGCCCAGGCCTACCTGGATGATATAGCCATTTTTAGCCAGACTTGGGGGGACCATCTAAGGCACATTAGCCAAATTATGCAGACAATTCACCAAGCTAAGTTGACCATAAGACCTGACAAATGTCAATGGGCTAAAGCAGAAGTGCAATACCTAGGTCATTGGGTGGGGAATGGGAAGTTAAGACCCGAATCAGCCAAGGTAGAGTGAATAGCAGCTTGGCCCACTCCTAAGACTAAGAAGCAGGTGATGGCTTCCCTAGGTACTACTGGGTATTACCGAAAATGTATTCCTGATTTCAGCAGCACAGCCAAGCCCCTGACGGATCTCACCAAGAAGAAGCTACCCAGGGAAGTGAACTGGACTTCTGCTTGCCAGCTGGCTTTCCAAACACTAAAGGATACTCTGACCTGCTCCCCAGTCCTGGTTGCTCCAGATTATAACCACCCTTTCGTGGTGCAGACTGATGCCTCCATGTATGGCATAGGGGCAGTGTTGAGTCAGCATGACAACCAGGGAGTTGAGCACCCAGTGGCCTACATTAGTAGGAAACTACTGCAACGAGAAACAGCCTATGAGACTATAGAAAAGGAGTGTTTAGCCGTAGTCTGGGCTCTACGCAAACTGCAAGACTAGACAGTTCACAGTCACCACAGATCATAACCCTCTTTGTTGGCTATCTAAAGTGGCGGGAGAGAATGGATGACTATTGAGGTGGAGTCTAGCCCTACAAACTTTTAATTTCACAGTACAACACCGCAAGAGGAAGCTCCATCAGAACGCAGATGGCTTGTCGCGCCAACTGGAGCCCTGACTGTCAGTCCAGATAGAAATCCTGGGGTACAGGATACCTACAGCTGTACTTGGGGGGGTAATTGTCATGGTTCAATAGGCGGCTATCTGGGACTTGGACTGATGTCTGCCACAGGCCGTTGCCATAGGGATTAAGACTGGGGGTTTGGGCTCACAGAGCCACTGGTTGTGTTTGTTATAGGATAGGGGAATGAGTAGGGCGTTCCACTGTCACCATTAAATAAAGTCTGCATTACTGCATAAAATGGATTGACGTGGAAAACCCTGCCCCAACCCTGATACCATGAGGGAAAAGTGTTTGGGGAAATAAAAACTGTTGGTAAGCCATGTAAGGGAGGTGTCATCCTTTACGCATTGGCGCAACCTCTCAATAACAGTGTGTAATATGTATAGATGTGTATGAGAGGAAGGTGGCCGCCATCTTGCACTTGGGTAGCCATATTGCAACATACAGTAGGTGTATATTCTTTACTACAGTATTTCCCCATCACATCACAAGGTAGGTTATATACTATTCATTAATGTCCCATTACATCACAAGGTAGGTTTATATTCTTTACTACAGTACTTCCCCGTTACATTACAAGGTAGGTTATATACTATTCATTACTGTCCCATCATAACACAAGGCAGGTGTATATTATTTACTACAGTACGTCCCCATCATAACTCAAGATAGGTGTATAATCTTTACTACAGTACTTCCCCATCATACAAAAAGGTAGGTGTATATTATTTACTACAGTACGTCCCCAAGGTAGGTGTATATTCCTATAATAGTTCTAATATAGCTATACTATGTTTTACTGGTGTACCAGCGGCTGTAAGAAATCCTCTGGTTTTCCAGATTACAAAAAAATCATGAGCCACTCCCAACGCATATCTAGAATTTGTGTATATGTTAGCTCGAACTCCTTCTGCAATCTTGCAGGCTCTGGCAAGTGCTATCAACTCAGCCTCTCGCGCCGACATTGTAGGTGGAAGTGAGGAAGCTTGTATCACATTTTCAGTAGTAGTAACCGCATAACCTGTGTGATATTTCCCAGCTTCATCAGCGTATCGTGATCCGTCAACATACAAAGTAACATTCGGTTCATTCAGAGCTGTTTCTTTTACAGTTGGAAGGTGCGTTGTTTACATCTTCATTTGTTCAAGACAATCATGTGATGCATTTATGTCCTGATCTGAAGATCCTGATATGTTACATGTTTCATCCACATGTTTCTTTGGGAAGCTGTTTATGTTCCAGTTAAGAGTCTTTTTCGTTACTCCTTCTTCAGTCAATTGATCTTGATCTGCTGAGGACCACCATTTCACCATAGGACCAAGATTCTTCCATGATTTTTTGCGTAGTTATAAATAACTTGAAAGGTAACTCGTGTTTGGTAGTCCCAAGGCTGGTGACCTAGAAATAATTTATTTGAGTTTGAAGAAATTATTCAGTGCTTCAGGTGTCATTAGGAACGGTTCAGTCTTCAGAACATCATATAAAGGTTGCATTTGAAGTGAAGCTTGAGGTATCCAGGCTCTACAATAGGAGATGAGTCCTAGGAAAGCGTGTAGAGGTCTATGGCCGGTTGGTGGGGCTATCTCTTGTATTGCTCTCACCCAATCATGTGTAAGGTGTGTCAAGTATGGTTACTTCATTAATTGCTCGTAGATCTTGGACCATGCAATACTTTTAAGGTTCTCCTTTCAGTGTTCTTTTCTTCACTGGTCATAGAGGTGTATTGCATGGAGAGTTGCACGGAACCAGGGCACCTTGCTTCAATAGTTTGTCTATTTGTTCTGATATCGCCTTAGCTTGAGAGGATATTGTGGTTTCCGTGGTAATTCAGCTCCTGGTTTTAGCTTCACCATAACTGGTGGAACCCTAAGATGTCCAATGTCCCCTGGCCCTTGTTACCAGAGACAAGTAGGGACTCTACTTAGGATTTCTTCTGGAACTTGGAGTAGCTTTTTATGCTTTGTAACTTCATCTAGATGCAGGAGTACTGGTAGTGTAAAGAGAGCTGAAGTATCCACTGTAGATAGAGGAGAAGATATTTGTATTTCACCCTCAGGAGTAAACGTGATTGAAGCTTGAAGTCGTGAGAGAACATCTGCAACTAGTAAATTCATAGGACAAGTTGAGGATACCGCAAATCTTGCAAGAAGATCTGGAAATAGGCCTACCTGTAATGGAGTCAAAACACTACATTGAGGCATACCATCCACTCCCATGCAGGTAACATCAATATTAGATAAGTAGGATGTGTGTGGCAGGTCTTCTTGTTTAATAACACTTCTGGCTGCGCCTGTGTCCACTAGAAAAGTAGTAGGGTTTCCTTCTATAGGTATTGTTACAATAGCTTGGGGCCCTCCACTATCCCTTGAAGACGCTGCCATAACAGGGGTAAGTGACACAGGTTTACCAATATCCTACTGTGGGGGTGCTGTGGCTTGATTGGTAGCTGTTATTGCTTTGTTAGCATTTCCTACTGTTTAGACGCTGTTATTCTGTCTCTTTTTTTTCCCTTGGTGCACGACAGTTCTTAGAAAAGTGTCCAACTTTGCTACAATTAAAACACTTTCTTGTTTCTGTTGGCTCTGTCTCCTTCTGCTCAGAAGACACCATAATGTGTGTAGTCTTTTTATTACATTGTAAGGACTCAAGCCCTTTTGCTACCAATAACAAAGTCTCTAATGGCAACACCTTGTATGCGGGAAGAGATGTTAATAAACCTTTCCTGATGTAGTCTCTCAATCCCTCCACAAAGGCTGCTCCCAGCATCTGAGCATGTATCTTGTTATACAAGCTGAAACCCAAATCAGAAAATACTTGTGTAAGTCTGGAATGATATATTTCCACTGACTCTGTCTTTTGTGACTCTAGATAACCTTGGTCCGATCGCACGTACCCGTGAAGGCGCCGATACATTCGGATGTCGGTCCAATCAATCCCGGTGGTACTATCGGGGCCTACCAACAAATGCTTTAGGGAATGCCAGCAAATGGGAGATCATATCCATATATGGTGGTCTTGCCCTCTAGCCCTGATATTTTGGAAGCAATTGGCTTCTTTGGCTTCTACAATCTTGCATAAGGATATTTCTCTTTCAGTGGAATCCTGCTTACTGGGGATACACATAAAAAACTTATCTCAATCCTAGAACAAGCTATTCCAATTAATGGCTTTAGCATCCAAAATACACATAGCTACCCGGGCCCGGATGGATTTAAAAATCTCTATTACCAAACTTTTTAGACTTGTTATTACCCCACTTAACCACACTTTACAGTCAAATTTTAGAAGGCTATCCCATGCCACAAGAACTAAACCATGCAGATATGATATGTTTCCCGAAAGAACTACGAGACCCATTAGAACTTAACAATTACCGCCCCATATCACTCCTAAACGGGGATATAAAAATGTTGGCCAAATTAATGGCAAACAGGATTTCGCGATTTCTCCCCTTCATAATCCATAAAGACCAAACAGGGTTTATCCCCCATAGACAAACGGGGGACAATATCAGACGGACACTAAATTTAATCTCATGGTCATCCCAACATCAAATACCCACATGCCTTTTGGCGTTAGATATAGAAAAGGCCTTTGATACGTTGGAATAGCCTTATTTAAAAGCAGTATTACAGAAATTTGGGTTTGCAGGCAAATTTATGAACTTGATAGATACATACTACAAATCCCCGTCAGCCAGATTAAAACTCCCGGGAGATCGCTTACAACACATAAAGATTCAGGGGAACCAGACAGGGGTGTCCCCTCTCGCCTCTGTTGTTTGCTCTAGCCATTGAGCCCCTAGCACAATATATTAGGGCGAATCAAAGTATACAGGGAATACAAATTGGACTTCACCATTTCAAATGATTCATTTGGCCTACCTTTATATGTAGTAGTGGCAGTATGATTCTCCCGGCCTAGCTTTATATGTAGTGGTGGCAGTTTGATTCATCAGGCCTAGCTTTATATGTAGCTGTGGCATGATGATTCATCAGGCATAGCTTTATATGTATTTGTGGCAGTATGATTCACCAGGCCTAGCTTTATATGTAGTGGTGGCAGTAGGATTCCTCAGGCCTAGCTTTATATGTAGTGGTGGCAGTAGGATTCATCAGGCCTAGCATTATATGTAGTGGTGGCAGTATGATTCATCAGGCCTAGCATTATATGTAGTGGTGGCAGTATGATTCATCATGCATAGCTGTATATGTAGTGGTGGCAGTATGATTCATCAGGCCTAGCGTTATATTTAGTGGTGGCAGTATGATTCATCATGCATAGCTGTATATTTAGTGGTGGCAGTATATGATTAATCTGGCCTAGCTTTATATGATTGGATTGGTTGCACTAGGCACAGTATTAGTTGTGACCAAGAGACACACACTGACTAGCGGTCAGGCAAATGAACTTACATTTAACAAAACACATTTTTTTCCCAATTATAGTCAGATTCAATACTTAAAGGGAATCAACTTAAAACAAACTGAATTAAAGCTATATTAATAACTGAAAAGTAAAAAATATATATATTTTTTGGCTACAGGTACAACCAAATCCATATAACATACTAGCCCCGGATATGGTATAAATTCAAACATTATGGAATGGAAAGGGGTAAACTGAGGAATAATAAAGATAAGTTAACTCAGTGATGTATTAACATGTATGGATATATATGTAACATGGAAATGGTTGTTTGAATATGATATATTACCTGACCTGATAAAACATTTTTTGAAAGAAAAAATACACATAGCTAGTAGTTGGAAAACCCCAAATTAAAACTTTCAGGAATTAATAAAAAAAAAATCAACTATTTACTGCTCAACGAGAGATTAAACAATGTAGCCTTGGATAGAATCACCCAGTTCCAGACAATTTTGGATCCCTGGATAATATCCCCATTTAGTGCCCCCCTAATATAATAAAACATTTGTTACTGGTTGAAGCGACACTGGGGGAATGACCGGAGTGGGGTGCCCTGGAGGAGACCCTTCAGAAGCAACCGATGGCAAAATCATCGGAGGAAAGGAGAGGTCGCTTACTGAAGCCTGCCCTAGGGTAACCCAAGGGTGATTGCGCAGGTTAGATATTGTAAATAATAAGATAATACTGCTGGAGTGATGATAGATAATAGGACTTTGGTGTTACCTGCTGATATACTCTTTACTATTGTCTGTTTTACCATGTTTTAGGTTTCTCTTCAAAAAATTGCAATCACAGTAAAAAATAAGAAAATGTATTAACCAAAAAATTAAAAATAAGAAGGCCTAGACAGCTAATTTTAACAAAATGTCTTCATTGTAAATATGTATTTTTGAACAACTGTTGTGTTATGCAAGACTGTTCAATATGCTTTCTTTTTGATTACATGCCGTACGCCTTCTGACATAAAAATGTAAATTAAAAAATTAGGTATTGTTGCAGCCGCTGCTATTGGAGCGACCAGAAAAATTGACGTTTGTTTCCCAGGCAGAAACTGCCCTAAAACATTGCGTCTTGAAATCTAGTTGGTGGCGGATAAGTCACGCAAATCATCCGGCATTCAAAGATAATATACAGCAGCGTGTGGACCATTTTTAGCTCAAGGCAGCTCATCTCATCAGCCCTTTTTCAGTCTAATGTATCGCCCAGTGTCAGTCCCTTCGGGATCCATCCCTCATTCATCTTGATAAAGGTGAGGTAATCTAGACTTTTTTGACCTAGGCAACTTCTCTTTTCAGTGACAATACCTCCTGCTGCACTGAAGGTCCTTTCTGACAGGACACTGGAAGCGGGGCAGGCCAGAAGTTCTATGGCAAATTGGGATAGCTCAGGCCACAGGTCAAGCCTGCACACCCAGTAGTCAAGGGGTTCATCGCTCCTCAGTGTGTCGATATCTGCAGTTAAGGCGAGGTAGTCTGCCACCTGTCGGTCGAGTTGTTCTCTGAGGGTGGCTCCTGAAGGGCTGTGGCGATACGTAGGACTGAAAAAGCTCTGCATGTCCTCCATCAACAACACGTCTTTTAAACGTCCTGTCCTTGTCAGCGTGGTCATGGGAGGAGGAGTATTACTTTCACCTCTTCTCCTGTTATATTGCCCTTGTGCTGTGACATCACCCTTATACGTAGTGTAAAGCATACTTTTTAATTTGATTTGGAACTGCTGCATCCTTTCTGCCTTGCGGTAATTTGGTAACATTTCAGGCACTTTCCGCTTATACCGGGGGTCTAGTAGCGTGGACACCCAGTACAGGTCGTTTTCCTTCAGCCTTTTTATACGAGGGTCCCGCGACAGGCACGACAGCATGAAAGACCCTATTTGCACAAGGTTGGATGCCGAGCTACCCATGTCCCGATCCTCGTCCTCAGTGATCTCACTGAAGGTATGTTCTTCCCCCCAGCTACGTACAACACCACGGGTACCAGATAGGTGGCAACGAGCAACCTGGGATGGCTGTTGTGATTGGTCTTCCTCCTCCCCCTCAAAGCCACATTCCTCCTCTTACTCCTCTTCCTCACAATCCTCCTCCAGCGTTGCCGCAGGTCCAGCAAGCAATGCTGATAAGGCTGTTTTCCTCATCAGGCTCATCTACTGCCTGATCCAGCACTCTTTGCATGGCACACTCCAGGAAGAAAACAAATGGTATGATGTCGCTGATGGTGCCTTCTGTGCGACTTACAAGGTTTGTCACCTCCTCAAAAGGACGCATGAGCCTACAGGCATTGTGCATGAGCGTCCAGTAACGTGGCAAAAAAATTCCCAGCTCCGCAGAGGCTGTCCAGCACCTCGGTCATACAAATACTCGTTAACGGCTTTCTCTTGTTGGAGCAGGCGGTCGAACATTAGGAGTGTTGAATTCCAACGTGTGGGGCTGTCACAAATCAAGCGCCTCACTGGCATGTTGTTTCGCCGCTGGATATCTGAAAAGTGCGCCATGGCCGTTTAGGAACGCCTGAAATGGCCACACACCTTTCTGGCCTGCTTCAGGACGTCCAGTAAGCCTGGGTACTTGTGCACAAAGCGTTGTATGATCAGATTACACACAGGTGCCATGCACGGCACATGTGTCAACTTGCCCAAATTCAATGCCGCCAACAAATTTCTTCCGTTGTCACAAACCACTTTGCCAATCTCCAGTTGGTGCGGAGTCAGCCATTGATCCAACTGTGCGTTCAGGGCGGACAGGAGTGCTTGCCCGGTGTGACTCTCTGCTTTCAGGCAAGTCAACCCCAAGACGGCGTGACACTGCCGTATCCGGGATGTGGAATAGTATCTGGGGAGCTGGGGGGGTGCCTTTATTGTGGAGCAAGACGCAGCAGCAGAAGAGGACTCAGCTGAGGAGATTATGGAAGAGGATGGAGTAGGAGGAGTAGAGGAGGTGGCAGCAGGCCTGCCTGCAAGTCGTGGCGGTGTCACCAACTCCTCTGCAGAGCAACGCATTCCATGCTTGGCAGGCAACAGCATGTTGACCCATTGCGCAGTGCAGGTGATATACCTGCCCTGACCATGCTTTGCAGACCAGGTATCAGTGGTCAGATGGACCCTTGCCCCAACACTGTGTGCCAGACATGCCATTACTTTCTTTTGCACAATCGAGTAAAGTTTGGGGATTGCCTTTTGTGCAAAGAAATTTCGTCCGGGTACCTTCCACTGCGGTGTCCCAATAGCTACAAAAAATTTTTGCGCCTCAAACTCCACCAGCTTCTATGGTAAAAGCTGGCGGGCTAAGAGTTCAGACAAGCCAGCTGTCAGATTCCGGGCAAGGGGGTGACTTTGTGACATTGGCTTCTTACGCTCAAACATGCCCTTGACAGACACCTGAGTGTGGGGAGATGAACAGCTAGAGGCGAGAGACGGAGTGGTGGATGGTTGAGAGGGGGCAAGCAGGACAGCAGTGGTTGACATGGATGAAGATGCTGGACCAGGAGGAGGATTGCGGCTTTGAGTTTGTGTGCTGATTGTACTCATGTGTTTATCCCATTGGCGTTTGTGATGTGACATCATGTGCATTCGCAAAGCAGTTGTACCTAGGTGGGTGTTTGACTTCCCATGACTCAGTTTCTTTTGGCACAGGTTGCAAATGGCATCGCTGTTGTCAGAGGCAGACACACACAAAAAATGCCACACTGCTGAGCTCGGCGGTGACGGCATTCTGGTGGTGGCAACAGCATGCGTTGATTGGCGTTCTGTCTGGCTGACCCCGGGTGCTGATGCATGCTGTCTGACTGTGCCACTAGCTCATTGCGATGACCTCCCTCTGCTTCCAACTCGTCTCCTCCTCCTCTCTGTCTCTCCATCTGAACTTTCCCCCTTTTCTTCTTCTCTTCTAGCGGGCACCCACGTGACATCCACGGACGCATCGTCATTATCATCACCCGCTTGCTTCACTTGTATCTAACAATTCAACAAAGGAAGCAGCAGCGGGTACATCAGCATCATCATCACACCGCACGTACATGTGTGTAATGCTGCCTGACTGAGACATATCCCTGTTATCTACATTCTCTGACAATAATGGTTGCGCATCACTCATTTCTTCAAACTGATGTATAAATAACTCTTCTGACTGATCAATTGAAGAGGCTATGGTACAAGTGTTGGTGGTGGCGACAGGCGGGCGAGTGGTAACTTGAGAGGTGCCCGAAGCTAAGCTGGAGGAGGATGGTGCGTCAATGTTCCGAGCTGAAGCTGTTGAAGGTTGGGTGTCCTTTGCTAGCCAGTCAACTATGTCCTCAGAAGTTTTTGAGTTCTGGGTACCTGGCCTCTTAACACTGGGCATTATTGTAGGACCAAAGGGAATCACAGCACCACGACCACAACGGATCCTGCGGGTTGGCCTGCCTCTGCCTGTCATTTTTTTTACAATTAGTGGTACTATGCGTGCAAGCTACTGTGACAACAGATATGAGTGGCAATGTGCACTTGCAGAAGTTGGCAGAGTAGACGCTGTAGGCCTAACACACACGCTTGCAGACAAGTAACTGCTATTCATTGTATTACAGTCAAAATTGTATTCTTTGTTTAAATGTGGACTACTGACTGTAACACCAGATATGATTGGTGGCTAGAGATGTCGCGAATAGTATGCCGGCGGACTGTTCCCGGCGAACATAGCATGTTCGCGTTCGCGGCGAACTGCGAACATATGCGATGTTCGATCCGCCCCCTATACTTTATCATTGAGCAAACTTTGACCCTGAAACTCACAGTCAGCAGACACATTCCAGCCAATCAGCATCATACCCTGCCTTCCAGACCCTTCTAACTCAGGTACAGCCGCCATTTTGGAATCATAACTAACTTGCAGTCTTACTGAGAGGAGGCTGAGTGTAGGTGATACTGCATCGATAGGGAAAACCATAGCTAGGCTACTGTACACAGTGTGCAATACAGTCCTGAAGGACTCTTTTGATCTCTGCTGCAAGGACACCCCTGTGTCTCTTCCCCCCCTTATCATCATCCTCCCCTCACCTTAGCACCCAACCCTAACACCCCTCACAAGTATCCCTAACACCTAACCCTAACATCCCTCACCCTAACACCTAACCCTAACACCCCTTACACTTATCCCTAACACCCCTCACCCTAACACCTAACCCTAACACCCCTCACACTTATCCCTAACACCCCTCACCCTAACCCTAACACCCCTCACACTTATCCCTAACACCTAACCCTAACGTCCCTCACCCTAACACCTAACCCTAACACCCCTTACACTTATCCCTAACAGCCCTCACCCTAACACCTAACCCTAACACCCCTCACACTTATCCCTAACACCCCTCACCCAAACACCTAACCCTAATACCCCCTTACACTTATCCCTAACAGCCCTTACCCTAACACCTAACCCTAACATACCTTACCCTAACACCCCTTACACTTATCCCTAACACCCCTTACCCTAACCCTAACACCCCTCACACTTATTCATAACACCCATCAACCTAACACCTAACCCTAACATTCTCACACTTATCCCTAAGACCTAACACCCCTCACACTTATTCCTAACATGCCTCACCCTAACACCCCTTACACTTATCCCTAACACCCCTCACCCTAACACCCTTCACACTTAGCCCTAACACCCCTTACCCTAACACCTAACCCCCTCACCCTTATCCCCAACACCCCTTACCCTAACAACCCTCACACTTATCCCTGTGTCTCTTCCCCCCCTTATCATCAAGGGAGGGGGGAGGATGATGACGGAGGGGGAAAGAGACACAGGGGAGGATGATGAGGGAGGGGGAAAGAGACACAGGGGAGGATGATGATGGAGGGGGGAAGAGACACAGGGGAGGATGATGAGGGAGGGGGTAAAGAGATACAGGGGAGGATGATGAGGGAGGGGGGAGGATGATGAGGGAGGGGGGATGAGACACAGGGGAGGGTGATGAGGAAGGGGGGAAAGAGACACAGGGGAGGATGATGAGGGAGGGGGTAAAGAGAAACAGGGGAGGATGATGATGGAGGGGGATGTTAGGTTATTTATGCCCTTTATGGATTAAAAATCCGCCTGCCTATTGAAGTCTATGGCGGTTCGCCGAGTTCGCCGGTTCGCGAACATTTGCGGCGGTTCGCATTCGCGAACCGAAAATTTTATGTTTGCGACATCACTAGTGGTGGCACTGACTGGGAAAGTGGGCACACTATCAGTTGTGAGCCTGAGACACACACAGGCTAGCGGTCAGGCAAATGAACTTAGATTTAACAAAATAATATTTTGCTTTTTTTAAATGTAGACTGCTGGTACACCACCAGATTGGATTGGTTGCACTGGGCACAGTATCAGTTGTGACCAAGAGACACACACAGACTAGCGGTCAAGAAAATGTACTTAGATTTAACAAAACACAATTTAGCTTTTTTTAAATGTAGACTGTTGGTACACCACCAGATTGGATTGGTTGCACTGGGCACAGTATCAGTTGTGACCAAGAGACACACACAGACTTGCGGTCAGGCAAATGAACTTAGATTTATTAAAATAAAATGTTGCTTTTTTTAAATGTAGACTGTTGGTACACCACCAGATTGGATTGCTTGCACTGGGCACAGTATCAGTTGTGAGCCTGAAACACACAACGGCTAGCGGTCAGGCAAATGAACTTAGATTTAACTGTAACGGAGTTGGAATCATAAGTCCAATATCTCCGCTGGTATACCGTAAAATATCAAAGAAGCACTGCGCAGTCTCACAAGCCCCATCCACCCATATTGGACGACACTCAATTGGGAGTCAAAGAATACTGTGTTTATTTTGTTATGCAGAAATATATATACATCTCTTCCCACAGGCAATACACATCCCCCATATTTGGCCACACAATACACATAGAGAGACAATAGGTGTGGTCACATCCCCCGGAGGTTACCTGGCTACTTTGATACAATAACAGACATTGATCAAATTATCTTTCTCTTTGTTCTATCTCTTCCAATGTGTAAACTTTATACAATAGACTTCCCTATCTTATGAGAAGCCTCTGTAATAGGATTATCTATTAGCCTAGTAGCTGTAATAGTCTCAGCCAATATATTCTGTAGAACATAGAACAACATATCTACAGTATAGCAATGTGATCATATTTTAACCATAAGAATTAAATAACCATAAAAACAGGGTAAAATAGTGATGGGTTCCGTTACATTAACAAAATAAAATGTTGCTTTTTTTAAATGTAGACTGCTGGTACACCACCAGATTGGATTGGTTGCACTGGGAACAGTATCAGTTGTGACCAAGAGACACACACAGACTAGCGGTCAGGCAAATGAACTTAGATTTAACAAAACACATTTTAGCTTTTTTTAAATGTAGACTGCTGGTACACCACCAGATTGGATTGGTTGCACTGGGCACAGTATCAGTTGTGACCAAGAGACACACACAGACTAGTGGTCAGGCAAATTAACTTAGGTTTAACAAAATAAAATTTTGCTTTTTTTTAAATGTAGACTGCTGGTACACCACCAGATTGGATTGGTTGCACTGGGCACAGTATCAGTTGTGACCAAGAGACACACACAGACTAGTGGTCAGGCAAATGAACTTAGATTTAGTAAAATAAAATTTTGCTTTTTTTTAAATGTAGACTGTTGGTACACCACCAGATTGGATTGGTTGCACTGGGCAAAGTATCAGTTGTGACCAAGAGACACACACAGACTAGCGGTCAGGCAAATGAACTTAGATTTAGTAAAATAAAATTTTGCTTTTTTTAAATGTAGGCTGTTGGTACACCACCAGATTGGATTGGTTGCACTGGGCACAGTATCAGTTGTGACCAAGAGACACACACAGACTAGCGGTCAGGCAAATGAACTTAGATTTAGTAAAATAAAATTTTGCTTTTTTTAAATGTAGACTGTTGGTACACCACCAGATTGGATTGGTTGCACTGGGCACACTATCAGTTGTGACCAAGAGACACACACAGACTAGCGGTCAGGCAAATTAACTTAGATTTAGTAAAATAAAATTTTGCTTTTTTTAAATGTAGACTGTTGGTACACCACCAGATTGGATTGGTTGCACTGGGCACACTATCAGTTGTGACCAAGAGACACACACAGACTAGCGGTCAGGCAAATGAACTTAGGTTTAACAAAATACAATTTCGCTTTTTTTAAATGTAGACTGCTGGTACACCACCAGATTGGATTGCTTGCACTGGGCACTGTATCAGTTGTGAGCCTGAGACACACACAGGCTAGCGGTCAGGCATATGAACTTAGATTTAACAAAATAATATTTTGCTTTTTTTAAATGTAGACTGTTGGTACACCACCAAATTGGATTGGTTGCACTGGGCACAGTATCAGTTGTGACCAAGAGACACACACAGACTAGAGGTCAGGCAAATTAACTTAGATTGCACAAAATAATATTTAGCTTTTTTTAAATGTAGACTGTTGGTACACCACCAGATTTTATTGGTTGCACTGGGCACAGTATCATTTGTGACCAAGAGACACACACAGACTAGCGGTCAGGCAAATGAATTTAGATTTAACAAAATAATATTTTGTTTTTTTAAAATGTAGACTGTTGGTACACCACCAGATTGGATTGGTTGCACTGGGCACAGTATCAGTTGTGACCAAAAGACACACACAGGCTAGCGGTCAGGCAAATTAACTTAGATTTCACAAAATAAAATTTTGCTTTTTTAAAATGTAGACTGCTGGTACACCACCAGATTGGATTGGTTGCACTGTCAGTTGTGACCAAGAGACACACACAGACTAGCGGTCAGGCAAATGAACTTAGATTTAGTAAAATAAAATTTTGCTTTTTTTAAATGTAGACTGTTGGTACACCACCAGATTGGATTGGTTGCACTGGGCACAGTATCAGTTGTGACCAAGAGACACACACAGACTAGCGGTCAGGCAAATTAACTTAGATTTAGTAAAATAAAATTTTGCTTTTTTTAAATGTAGACTGTTGGTACACCACCAGATTGGATTGGTTGCACTGGGCACACTATCAGTTGTGACCAAGAGACACACACAGACTAGCGGTCAGGCAAATGAACTTAGGTTTAACAAAATACAATTTTGCTTTTTTTAAATGTAGACTGTTGGTACACCACCAAATTGGATTGGTTGCACTGGGCACAGTATCAGTTGTGACCAAGAGACACACACAGACTAGCGGTCAGGCAAAGGAACTTAGATTTAACAAAATCAAATTTAGCTTTTTTAAAATGTAGACTGCTGGTACACCACCAGATTGGATTGGTTGCACTGGGCACAGTATCAGTTGTGAGCCGGAGGCACACACAGGCTAGCCGTCAGGCAAATGAACTTAGTTTTAACAAAACCAAATTTTGCTTTTTTTAAATGTAGACTGTTGGTACACCACCAGATTGGATTGGTTGCACTGGGCACACTATCAGTTGTGACCAAGAGACACACACAGGCTAGCGGTCAGGCAAATGAACTTAGATTTCACAAAATAAAATGTTGCTTTTTTTAAATGTAGAATGCTGGTACACCACCAGATTGGATTGGTGGCACTGGCCAGAGTAAAAGCAATGAGCGTGACACACACACACACTGGCTAGTAGACAGACAGGCAAATTAACTTAGATTAAACAGAATTAAAAAAAAAAACGATGTTATAGCCCTAAAAGGGCTTTTTGGGGAGCTGTCCTTGCAGCAGAGATCAAGAGTCCTTCAGAACTGTATTGCACACTGTGTACAGTAGCATAGCTGTGGTTTTCCCTATTGATTCAGTATCACCTGAGTAATAAACAAGTCAGTAACAAACGATAAATATACACCTCAGTAAACACTGAAGTAAGTGATAATTGTCCATTATAAATAAATAAAACTAATAAGAGTTTTCACCCCCACTGAGAGGGCTTAGCACTAAATTACCATATATACTTGAGTATAAGCTATGTTTTTCAGCCTTTTTTTTAAAGCTGAAAAGGGCCCCCTCGACTTATACTCGAGTGTATTACTGTCTCTTTCCCCCCTGTCCCATGTCTCTTTCCCCCCTCTCCCGAGTCTCTTTCCCCCTTCTCCCGTGTCTCTTTCCCCCCTCTCCCTCTCCCGTGTTTCTTCCCCCCCCTCAACCCCCCTCCTCAACCCCAATTATCCTCCTCAACGTCTCCTCACTTTACCCCTCTCTAAATTACCTCCCCCTCTCACTTTCCCCTCACTTACCTTCCATCAGCAGCTGCTCCTCAGCTCCTCCGGGCATCTTCCGGCTGCATCGGTACCCGGCATATGCTAATGACGTGACGTCATATGTGCGTCACGTCATTAGCATTGCCAGGGTCCCGACGCAGCCAGAAGACGCACAGAGGAGCGGAGCAGGTGCTGATGGAAGGTAAGTGACGGGAAGGGGGAGGATGATGAGGGGGGGTGAGGATGATGAGGGAGGGGGAAGGATGATGAGAGGGGGAAAGAGACACAGGGAGGATGATGAGGGAGGGGGGAGAGTGATGAGGAAGGGGGAAAGAGACACAGGGGGGTGATGAGGGAGGGGAGAAAGAGACACAGGGGAGGATGATGAGGGAGGGGGGAAAGAAACAAAGGGGAGCATGGTGAAGGAGGGAGGAAGATGATGATGTAGGGGGAAAGAGACACAGGGGAGGATGATGAGGGAGGGGTATGATAATGGAGGGGGGAAAGCGACACAGGGGAGGATAATCGGTGGGGGGTGATGAGGGAGGGGGAAAAGAGACACAGTTGAGGATGATGAGGCAGGGGGGAAAGAGACACGGGGGAGGATGATGAGGGAGGGGGGAAAGAGACACAGGGGAGGATGATGAGAGAGGGGGGAAAGAGACACAGGGGAGGATTATTAGGGAGGGGGGAAAGAGACACAGGGGAGGATGATGAGGGAGGGGTGAAAGAGACACAGGGGAGGATGATGATGGAGGGGGGAAAGAAACACAAGGTAGGGTGATGAGGGTGGGGGGAAGAGACACAGGGGAGGATAAAGAGGGAGCGGGGAAAGAGACACAGGGGAAGATTATGAGGTAGGGGGGAAGAGACACAGGGGAGGGTGATGAGGGAGGGGGGGAAGAGACACATAGGAGGATGATGAGGGAGGGAGGAAAGAGACACAGGGGAGGGTGATGAGGGATGGGGGAAGAGATACAGGGGAGGGTGATGATGGAGGTGAGAAGAGACACAGAGTAGGATGATAAGGGAGGGGGAAAGAAACACAGGGGAGGATGATGAGGGAGAAGGGAAAGAGACATAGGGGAGAATGATGAGGGAGGGAGAAAGAGACACAGGGGAGGATGATGAGGGAGGGGGGAAAGAAACAAAGGGGAGCATGGTGAAGGAGGGAGGAAGATGATGATGTAGGGGGAAAGAGACACAGGGGAGGATGATGAGGGAGGGGGGATGATAATGGAGGGGGGAAAAAGACACAGGGGAGGATAATGGGTGGGGGGTGATGAGGGAGGGCGAAAGAGACACAGTTGAGGATGATGAGGCAGGGGGGAAAGAGACACAGGGGAGGATGATGAGGGAGGGGGGAAAGAGACACAGGGGAGGATGATGAGAGAGGGGGGAAAGAGACACAGGGTAAGATTATTAGTGAGGGGGAAAGAGACACAGGGGAGGATGATGAGGGAGTGGTGAAAGAGACACAGGGGAGGATAATGATGGAGAGGGGAAAGAAACACAAGGTAGGGTGATGAGGGTGGGGGGAAGAGACACAGGGGAGGATAATGAGGGAGGGGGGAAAGAGACACAGGGGAAGATTATGAGGGAGGGGGGAAGAGACACAGGGGAGGGTGATGAGGGAGGGGGGAAGAGACACATAGGAGGATGATGAGGGAGGGAGGAAAGAGACACAGGGGAGGGTGATGAGGGATGGGGGAAGAGATACAGGGGAGGGTGATGATGGAGGTGGGAAGAGACACAGAGTAGGATGATAAGGGAGGGGGAAAGAAACACAGGGGAGGATGATGAGGGAGAAGGGAAAGAGACATAGGGGAGGATGATGAGGGAGGGGGAAGGAGACACAGGGGAGGATTATGAGGGAGGGGGAGGATGACAAGGGAGGGAGAAGAGACAAAGGGGAGGATGATTAGGGAGGGGGGAAAGAGACACAGGGGAGTATGATGAGGGAGGGGGGAAAGAGACACAGGGGAGGATGATGAGGGAGGGGGGAAAGAGACACAGGGGAGGATGATGGATGGGGGGTGATGAGGGAGGGGGGAAAGAGACACAGTTGAGGATGATGAGGCAGGGGGGAAAGAGACACAGGGGAGGATGATGAGGGAGGGGGGAAAGAGACACAGGGGAGGATGATGAGGGAGAGGGGAAAGAGACACAGGGGAGAATGATGAGAGAGGGGAGAAAGAGACACAGGGGAGTATGATGAGGGAGGAGGAAAGAGACACATGGGAGGATGATGAGGCAGGGGGGAAAAAGACACATGGGAGGATGATGAGGGAGAGGGGAAAGAGACACAGGGGAGGATGATGAGGGATAGGGGAAAGAGACACAGGGGAGGATGATTAGGGTGGGGTGAGAGAGACACAGGGGAGGGTGAGGAGCGAGGTGAAAGGAGACACAGGGGAGGGTGATGAGGGAGAAGGGAAAGAGACATAGGGGAGGATGATGAGGGAGGGGGAAGGAGACACAGGGGAGGATTATGTGGGAGGGGGAGGATGACAAGGGAGGGAGAAGAGACAAAGGGGAGGATGATTAGGGAGGGGGGAAAGAGACACAGGGGAGTATGATGAGGGAGGGGGGAAAGAGACACAGGGGAGGATGATGAGGGAGGGGGGAAAGAGACACAGGGGAGGATGATGGATGGGGGGTGATGAGGGAGGGGGGAAAGAGACACAGTTGAGGATGATGAGGCAGGGGGGAAAGAGACACAGGGGAGGATGATGAGGGAGGGGGGAAAGAGACACAGGGGAGGATGATGAGGGAGAGGGGAAAGAGACACAGGGGAGAATGATGAGAGAGGGGAGAAAGAGACACAGGGGAGTATGATGAGGGAGGAGGAAAGAGACACATGGGAGGATGATGAGGCAGGGGGGAAAAAGACACATGGGAGGATGATGAGGGAGAGGGGAAAGAGACACAGGGGAGGATGATGAGGGATAGGGGAAAGAGACACAGGGGAGGATGATTAGGGTGGGGTGAGAGAGACACAGGGGAGGGTGAGGAGCGAGGTGAAAGGAGACACAGGGGAGGGTGATGAGGGAGGGGGGAACGAGACACAGGGGAGGATGATGAGGGAGGGGTGAAAGAGACACAGGGGAGGGTGATGAGGGATGGGGGAAGAGATACAGGGGAGGGTGATGATGGAGGTGGGAAGAGACACAGAGTAGGATGATAAGGGAGGGGGAAAGAAACACAGGGGAGGATGATGAGGGAGAAGGGAAAGAGACATAGGGGAGGATGATGAGGGAGGGGGAAGGAGACACAGGGGAGGATTATGAGGGAGGGGGAGGATGACAAGGGAGGGAGAAGAGACAAAGGGGAGGATGATTAGGGAGGGGGGAAAGAGACACAGGGGAGTATGATGAGGGAGGGGGGAAAGAGACACAGGGGAGGATGATGAGGGAGGGGGGAAAGAGACACAGGGGAGGATGATGGATGGGGGGTGATGAGGGAGGGGGGAAAGAGACACAGTTGAGGATGATGAGGCAGGGGGGAAAGAGACACAGGGGAGGATGATGAGGGAGGGGGGAAAGAGACACAGGGGAGGATGATGAGGGAGAGGGGAAAGAGACACAGGGGAGAATGATGAGAGAGGGGAGAAAGAGACACAGGGGAGTATGATGAGGGAGGAGGAAAGAGACACATGGGAGGATGATGAGGCAGGGGGGAAAAAGACACATGGGAGGATGATGAGGGAGAGGGGAAAGAGACACAGGGGAGGATGATGAGGGATAGGGGAAAGAGACACAGGGGAGGATGATTAGGGTGGGGTGAGAGAGACACAGGGGAGGGTGAGGAGCGAGGTGAAAGGAGACACAGGGGAGGGTGATGAGGGAGGGGGGAACGAGACACAGGGGAGGATGATGAGGGAGGGGTGAAAGAGACACAGGGGAGGATGATGATGGAGGGGGGAAAGAAACACAAGGTAGGGTGATGAGGGAGGGGGAAAGAGACACAGGGGAGGATAATGAGGGAGGGGGGAAAGAGACACAGGGGAAGATTATGAGGGAGGGGGGAAGAGACACAGGAGAGGGTGATGAGGGTGGGGGGGAAGAGACACATGGGAGGATGTTGAGGGAGGGAGGAAAGAGACACAGGGGAGGATGATGAGGGAGGGGGGAGGATGACGAGGGAGGGAGAAGAGACAGAGGGGAGTATGATTAGGGAGGGGGGAAAGAGACACAGGGGAGTATGATGAGGGAGGGGGGAAAGAGACACAGGGGAGGAGGATGAGGGAGGGGGGAAAGAGACACAGGGGAGGATGATGGGTGGGGGGTGAGGAAGAAGGGGGGAAAGAGACATAGTTGAGAATGATGAGGCAGGGGGGAAAGAGACACAGGGGAGGATGATGAGGGAGGGGGGAAAGATACACAGGGGAGGATGATGAGGGAGGGGGGAAAAGACACAGGGGAGGATTATTAGGGAGGGGGTAAAGAGACACAGGGGAGGATGATGAGGGAGGGGGGAAAGAGACACGGGAGAAAGATGAGGGAGGGGGGAAAGAGACACAGGGGAGTATGATGTGGGAGGAGGAAAGAGACACATAGGAGGATGATGAGGGAGGGGGGAAAAAGACACATGGGAGGATAATGAGGGAGAGGGGAAAGAGACACAGGGGAGGATGATTAGTGTGGGGTGAGAGAGACACAGGGGAGGGTGAAGAGCGAGGGGAAAGGAGACACAGGGGAGGATGATGAGGGAGGGGTGAAAGAGACACAGGGGAGGATGATGATGGAGGGGGGAAAGAAACACAAGGTAGGGTGATGAGGGAGGGGGGAAAGAGACACAGGGGAGGATGATGAGGGAGGGGGAGGATGACAAGGGAGGGAGAAGAGACAAAGGGGAGGATGATTAGGGAGGGGGGAAAGAGACACAGGGGAGTATGATGAGGGAGGGGGGAAAGAGACACAGGGGAGGATGATGAGGGAGGGGGAAAGAGACACAGGGGAGGATGATGGATGGGGGGTGATGAGGGAGGGGGGAAAGAGACACAGTTGAGGATGATGAGGCAGGGGGGAAAGAGACACAGGGGAGGATGATGAGGGAGGGGGGAAAGAGACACAGGGGAGGATGATGAGGGAGAGGGGAAAGAGACACAGGGGAGAATGATGAGGGAGGGGAGAAAGAGACACAGGGGAGTATAATGAGGTAGGAGGAAAGAGACACATGGGAGGATGATGAGGCAGGGGGGAAAAAGACACATGGAAGGATGATGAGGGAGAGGGGAAAGAGAAACAGGGGAGGATGATGAGGGATGGGGGAAAGAGACACATGAGAGGATGATGAGGCAGGGGGGAAAAAGACACATGGGAGGATGATGAGGGAGAGGGGAAAGAGACACAGGGGAGGATGATGAGGCATGGGGGAAAGAGACACAGGGGAGGATGATTAGGGTGGGGTGAGAGAGACACAGGGGAGGGTGAGGAGCGAGGTGAAAGGAGACACAGGGGAGGGTGATGAGGGAGGGGGGAACAAGACACAGGGGAGGATGATGAGGGAGGGGTGAAAGAGACACAGGGGAGGATGATGATGGAGGGAGGAAAGAAACACAAGGTAGGGTGATGAGGGAGGGGGGAAAGAGACACAGGGGAGGATAATGAGGGAGGGGGGAAAGAGACACAGGGGAAGATTATGAGGGAGGGGGGAAGAGACACAGGAGAGGGTGATGAGGGTGGGGGGGAAGAGACACATGGGAGGATGTTGAGGGAGGGAGGAAAGAGACACAGGGGAGGATGATGAGGGAGGGGGAGGATGACGAGGGAGGGAGAAGAGACAGAGGGGAGTATGATTAGGGAGGGGGGAAAGAGACACAGGGGAGTATGATGAGGGAGGGGGGAAAGAGACACAGGGGAGGAGGATGAGGGAGGGGGGAACGAGACACAGGGGAGGATGATGGGTGGGGGATGAGGAAGGAGGGGGGAAAGAGACACAGATGAGAATGATGAGGCAGGGGGGAAAGAGACACAGGGGAGGATGATGAGGGAGGGGGGAAAGAGACACAGGGGAGGATGATGAGGGAGGGGGGAAAGACACAGGGGAGGATTATTAGGGAGGGGGTAAAGAGACACAGGGGAGGATGATGAGGGAGGGGGGAAAGAGACACGGGAGAATGATGATAGAGGGGGGAAAGAGACACAGGGGAGTATGATGTGGGAGGAGGAAAGAGACACATAGGAGGATGATGAGGGAGGGGGGAAAAAGACACATGGGAGGATGATGAGGGAGAGGGGAAAGAGACACAGGGGAGGATGATGAGGGATGGGGAAAGAGACACAGGGGAGGATGATTAGGGTGGGGTGAGAGAGACACAGGGGAGGGTGAAGAGCGAGGGGAAAGGAGACACAGGGGAGGATAATGAGGGAGGGGTGAAAGAGACACAGGGGAGGATGATGATGGAGGGGGGAAAGAAACACAAGGTAGGGTGATGAGGGAGGGGGGAAAGAGACACAGGGGAGGATAATGAGGGAGGGGGGAAGAGACACAGGGGAAGATTATGAGGGAGGGGGGAAGAGACACAGGGGAGGGTGATGAGGGAGGGGGGAAAGAAACACATGGGAGGATGATGAGGGAGGGAGGAAAGATACACAGGGGAGGGTGATGAGGGATGGGGGAAGAGATACAGGGGAGGGTGATGAGGGAGGTGGGAAGAGACACAGAGTAGGATGATAAGGGAGGGGGAAAGAAACACAGGGGAGGATGATGAGGGAGAAGGGAAAGAGACACAGGGGAGGATGATGAGGGAGGGGGGAAAGTGACACAGGGGAGGATGATGAGGGAGGGGGGAGGATGATGAGGGAGGGAGAAGAGACAAAGGGGAGGATGATTAGGGAGGGGGGAAAGGGACACAGGGGAGTATGATGAGGGAGGGGGGAAAGAGACACAGGGGAGGATGATGAGGGATGGGGGAAGAGATACAGGGGAGGGTGATGAGGGAGGTGGGAAGAGACACAGAGTAGGATGATAAGGGAGGGGGAAAGAAACACAGGGGAGGATGATGAGGGAGAAGGGAAAGAGACACAGGGGAGGATGATGAGGGAGGGGGGAAAGAGACACAGGGGAGGATGATGAGGGAGGGGGTAAGAGACACAGGGGAGGGTGATGAGGGAGGGGGGAAGAGACACAGTGGAGGATGATGAGGGAGGGGGAAAGATACACAGGGGAGGGTGATGAGGGAGGGGAAAGAGACACAGGGGAGGATGATGAGGGAGGGGGGAAGAGACACAGGGGAGGAAGATGAGGGGGGGAGGATGATGATGGAGGGGGGAAGAGACACAAGGGAGGATGATGAGGGAGGGGGAGTATTATGTTGGGGAAGAGACACGGGGAGGATGATGAGAGAGGGGGGAGGATGATGAGGGAGGGGGGAAAGAGACACAGGGGAGGATGATGAAATGACCCTCTGCTACAATGTGAAGTAGTAAGTGTACAGCCTGTCTAACAGTGTAAATTTGCTGTCCCCTCAAAATACCTCCACACACCGCCATTAATGTCTAAACCATTGGTAACAAAAGTGAGTACACCCCTAAGTGGAAATGTCCAATTAGGGCCCAAAGTGTCAATATTTTGTGTGGCCACCATTATTTTCCAGCACTGCCTTAACCCTCAAGGGCATGGAGTTCACCAAAGCTTCACAAGTTGCCACTGGAGTCCTCTTCCACTCCTCCATGATGATATCACGAGCTGGTGGATGTTAGAGACCATGCCCTCCCCCACCTTCCTTTTGAGGATGCTCCACAGATGCTCAATAGGGTTTAGGTCTGGAGACATGCTTGGCCAGTCCATCACTTTTACCTTCAGCAAGGAAGTGGTCAGCTTGGAGGTGTGTTTCAGGTCATTATCATGTTGGAATACTGCCCTGTGGCCCAGCCTCTGAAGGGAGGGGATCATGCTCTGCTTCAGTAAGTCACAGTATATGTTGGCATTCATAGTTTCCTCAATGAACTGTAGCTCCTCAGTGCGGGCAGCACTCATGCAGGCCAGGACCATTACATTCCCACCACCAAAAGTATACATCTAAATGGAGAAAAGGTGGTTAAAGTAATCCCTAAATGACAGATAAACGGATAAGGCACAAAGAGCACAAAAACACTGATATGAGATGAAACCTTCAGTTTGAACGTAAACAGCGATGCAGAGAGAGTGGAGGCAGCATCTGACATCATCAGGTAAATGTATATAGGGGGAATCAACACAACATATTATAGAAAACATATATACACATATAGACATATGTGTATATATGTTTGGTCTGGGCCAGCATGAGTGCTGCCGGCACTGGGGAGCTACAGTTCATTGAGAGAACCATGAATGCCAACATGTACTGTGACATACTGAAGCAGAGCATGATCCCCTCCCTTCGGAGACTGGGCCGCAGGGCAGTATTCCAACATGATAACGCCCCCCCCCCCCCCAACACACCTCTAAGACGACCACTGCCTTGCTAAAGAAGCTGAAGGTAAAAGTGATGGACTGGCCAAGCATGTCTCCAGATTTAAACCCTCTTGAGTATCTCTGGGGCATCATCAAACGGAAGGTGAGGGAGTGCAAGGTCTCTAACATCCACCAGCTCTGTGATGTCATGGAGGAGTGGAAGAGGACTCCAGTGGCAACCTGTGGAGCTCTAGTGAACTCCAGGCCCAATAATGGTGGCCACACAAAATATTGACACTTTGGGCCCAATTTAGACATTTCCAATTAGGAGTGTACTCACTTTTGTTGCCAATGGTTTAGACATTAATGGCGGTGTGTTGAATTATTTTGAGGGGACAGCAAATTTACACTGTTAAACACTATAAGATAATATATAGTCAAGCCCATCACCCCCCAACCCCTTCCCCCAGAACCCCTTGATATTTTTCCCTTCCGTGCTCGACTTCACCAAATTCCTTGCCCTGGCAAAGAACAAGAAGTAAGATGTGGGTGCGCAGACGGTGCAGGGGTTTAGTGCGCCAAGGGCCATGTCTTTACTACTCAGCTTCCCAAAATGATTGAATTAAATATAATATATATCATAAAAACTAATAATATAAGAAAAACATATTATACCAACTCACACCATGTGAAGTAACACCATATTTACTTCATAATAATGAATTTATAGCTATAAAACAGTCTTGAACGATGATTCAAAATAAAACATGTACAGTCCTGAATCTCATTAGTGAGTGTCATGGGGCTGGGTTGTTACCCCCATACATGTCTTATTCCCCCATGAAGAATAGAAAACTAGAAGAGAACAAACAGAAACAGATGCTAAAGCCATCATGTTGTTGTTTGGTTGTTCAGTCATGTCCAACTGATGTGAGGTCACATCATGGAGCGAGGACAGATGGTAGAATCAGCATATAAGGGGGTAATAGAGACCGAGCTGGTGGGAGGGACTGGGAGGATGTAAGAAAGGTCCTTGTAGTTGTTGCAAGATGCTCACTTTCAGGGATTACTTGGGACTAGGATAGTAAATAGTAGATAGTAAATAATTCACTCAGATAGATAGTAAATCCCTCACTTATATTAGATAGTAAATCCCTCACTCACATTAGATAGTAAATCCCTCACTTATATTAGATAGTAAATCCCTCACTCATATTAGATAGTAAATCTCTCACTCATGTTAGATAGTAAATCCCTCACTCATATTAGATAGTAAATCCCTCACTTATATTAGATAGTAAATCCCTCACTTATATTAGATAGTAAATCCCTCACTCATATTAGATAGTAAATCCCTCACTTATGTTAGATAGTAAATCCCTCACTTATATTAGATAGTAAATCCCTCACTTATGTTAGATAGTAAATCCCTCT
>JAPZIH010000711.1:15367000-15536923 GCA_027410445.1 Discoglossus pictus | reverse complement strand
GCTGAACAGAGCCTGATCCTGACCAAAGAGAAACCTGATGGAGGCTGAACTTCCAAAACTGACCACAAGTGGTATTATCCTGTATCTTTATATTACATAATGTAGAATTCATATCAGTATTATATTTGTAAATATCGTCTTAATACTCTTGTCTGTTATCTGTTTGTCTAAAACTCATTGTGTAACTGTATATTAATTTATGTAAAATATATCTTTTAATTATAAAACTTATTCATATGTTAGTTTATTGATTTGTCCAAAAGAACTTATTACTTGAAGAAATTATACATTAATTATTTAGTTATTAGTTAATTTCTTATAACCTGCAGACCGAGAAGCGGGCTCAGGGCTAGTCAGGGCGTTCCTGGTTATAGTAAGCCCGTTTATGTAGAATTTTATTTTGTGGCTGAGGATAAGCACTATTTTCTTTCTGTTTGTGCTAACAAATAAATAGCAGTAAAATTAAGCCTCTAACAGCCTACTGTGTCTTCCTCCCTAAATAAGTTAAAGAGATAAGAAAACAGGACGCAAACCCCGTATATATATATTCTTTCTATCTGTATGTAGATATATATATATATATATTCTCTCTCTCTCTTTGTCTCTCTCTGTCTCTCTATCACTCTCTGTGTCTCTGTCTCTCTATCTCTCTGTCTCTCTCTCTCTGTCTCTCTCTGTGTGTGTGTCTCTGTCTCGCTCTGTCTCTCGTCTCTCTCTTTCTCTCTCTGTGTCTCTGTGTCTCTGTCTCTCTCTGTCTCTCTCTCTGTGTCTCTCTCTCCCTGTGTGTGTCTCTGTCTCTTTCTGTCTGTCTCTGTCTCTCTCTGTCTCTTTCTCTGTGTGTCTCTCTCTCTCTCTCTCTGTCTCTATCTCTCTCTGTGTGTCTCTGTCTCTCTATCTCTCTGTCTGTCTCTCTCTGTCTCTCTCTCTGTGTCTCTCCCTCTGTGTCTCTGTCTCTCTCTCTATGTATATATATATTTTCTCTATCTCTATGTATATATATATATATATATATATACATATATATATATATATATATATATATATATATATTCTCTCTCTCTCTCTCTCTCTCTATATATATATATACATATATAGCTGTCTCTCTCTATGTATATATATATATATATATATATATACATATATATATATATATATATATATATATATATATATATATTCTCTCTATCTCTATGTATATATATATATATATATATATTCTCTCTCTCTCTCTCTCTATATATATATATACATATATAGCTGTCTCTCTCTATGTATATATATATATATATATATATATATATATATATATATATATATATATATATATATTCTCTCTATCTCTATGTATATATATATATATATATATTCTCTCTATGTATATATATATATTCTCTAGATTGCTACTTACCTCTTTTTCTCTAAGTAATAAGTCATCTAGAATATAAAGTATAAACACTAATAGATTGCTCCCAGTATATGTCACAACTCCAGCCTCTTCTGTTTATATCACAGAGATGTCTCACACATACATTACAGGGGCACAATAACATGACAACTCTCCTGACCAATAAATTAATTGGATAAGCGTTGACGTCAGCAGTTGCCTGGCAGAAATACACTAAAACATGCTGTCCGATCATTACAAGCGTATGTGCACTGTGTGAGTAAGTTGTATGCGCACAGTGTGACCATGGAAACTAAATGACTTCATAGAACCGCCCCCTAACTGTGCTGATTGGCTGCTACTTGTGCTGCAGCGCTTTCCGGAACTTGTAGTTTGGCAGAGACTTCCGGTACATTCTCTTCCTATTCTTCGAGGCAGTTTGCGGCCTAGAGGTGTGTGTCCGAGCTCTTAGCAGGTAAATAAAGCGATTACTGATTACTTAATGATGAGGAGATAACGTAGGGTGTTATAAATACCGGAATATAATGATATTAGTGTATTAGGAGGTATGAGAGTCTATATGTACATATATATATAGTGTGTGTGTAAATCGGTATAGTTATTGTATGAGGAGGTGGAGCTCAGTGTGTATATATGTCAGACCAGCTCTCACAGATAGAGGGAGAGGGTAAGAGAGATGGGAGGGGGGATAGGGGGAGATATATATAGAGGGGGGGGGGATAGATGGAGAGAGGGAGTGAGACAGAGAGATCGACAGACAGACAGAGGGATAGATAGATAGATAGATAGACAGATAGATAGATAGACAGACAGATAGATAGATAGAGGGATAGATAGATAGAGGGATAGATATACAGATAGAGGGATAGATATATAGATAGACGGATAGACAGCCTCACTCCCATCACTCTGTATTATATATATATAGTATAATATCATTATATCCGGTATCTCTTCCTGTCTTTATCCCACTCGCACCTGATAACCAGTCACAACAGACAGATAGATAGATAGATAGATAGAGGGATAGACAGATAGAGGGATAGATAGACAGATAGAGGGATAGACAGATAGAGGGATAGATAGATAGAGGGATAGATAGATAGAGGGATAGATAGACAGCCCCTCTCCCATCACTCTGTATTATATATATAGTATAATATCATTATATCCGGTATCTCTTTCTGTCTTTATCCCACTCGCACCTGATAACCAGCCACAGACAGATAGATAGACAGACAGATAGATAGATAGACAGCCCCACTCCCATCACTCTGTATTATATATATGACAAAAAATGACGGCAATATAATTGTAAGGCAGGTAATGCGGTTTGCTACACAAAGTAAGTATTTTGGTTTTGTGAGTACTTTCGGCGCTCATTGCAAGCCTATTGGTGTATGTTTGGTTATCAGAGCTCCTTTGGCGCTCATTGCAAGGTTTGTGCTGATGGCGTTTTGGCGAGCATTGCAAGCCTCTCCTCTGCTGCAGTTGTGCTCCTCTAAACACCGTTGACGCTCCTTGTGAGGCGCGCACTGAGCGCCTTTAGCGTTTATTGTGATTTTGTTGTCTGTTTTTTTTTTCTGTGTATGTGTTTTGTAATGATAATTAATTAATTAATAGAGTTATAAAGTAAATAGCGATCAAAAATGACGGGGCAATACAATAAAGTGTTGAAATGCTGTTTGCCACACAATGTGAGTGTACTGTGTGCCTCAACTATATAGACCCCTCTAACACTAATGAACGCATGTAATAACACTATAAGTGCCACGAGGGTCATCCCGGACCCTTATTACCCAAAGTGTAAGCACTACACCATTTTAACCCGGTCACTTATGGGGGTCTATACAGACCCTCACAAGCCTCTATTTAACCCCGTTAGTCCCATAAGGGTATTTAAAGACCCTCATTGGACAGTTAGAAGCCTAACATTACCCAGTAAGTGCTATGAGGTTCTCCAGTACCCTCATGACACTAAGTATAAACACTACACTGCACTATAGCCCCCCAATAATCCATTAAATCTAAACTAACACCCCTCTACACTAACCTATTAACACCTACACTACCTACCTACACATCCTACCTACCCCCTAATCACCCCACACCACTCTAATTACAGAAAGAAAAACATAAATCTACATTACAGAAAATAAAAAAATCAAAGTCAGAAAACATAAAAAAAGGAACATTACAGAAAATAAAAAAATACATTACAACCCCCGCACTACAGAACAAAAAAAAAAATTACACACCTGAAAAGGAAATGTATACAATACAAATAAAATACAATGCAAATAAAATACAGACAATACATAGAATACATACAATACAAATAAAATACAATACAATCCCCCCTATCTATCTAACATACAATCAATACTATCTATCTAAAATAGATCCCCCTATCTAAAATAGATCCCCCTATCTAAATGTTATCTCTATATAACAAACCCTAAATCTATGCTAAAATAAAATGTTTAATAATATTAATAATAATAATATAAAATAATTCTAGTCTAAAGCCGGGGCAGAAGAGGAGGAGGCCGGAGACCATCGCGGGGAGGTAAGTACAATGTAGATTATGTTTATTTTATTTTGTGTTATGTTTATATGTCTTTGTACTAATGTTATGTTTTTTTTCAACAGGGGCCACGCCGGAGAAGACGAAAGGAAGAAGGACGGGGGCATGCTGGAAAGGTGAGTACAATGTTTAGAATGTTTATTTATTTTCTGTAAATGTGTTGGACTAATTTATTTATTTATTTATACAAAATTTTAGAATAGTGCCTCTTTTCAGAGCCCCATAATACTTAGAAAATGTAGACAAATATTCTGTTTTGGGTGCTATGCCTATAAACCAAAAATATGAACTAAATCTATAATCTGAAAACTAGCGTCCACACAAAAGAATAGGACAACAAATAGTAGTAAGACATACTAATTTATGACTAGAAATCTACTTTTCTATACAAGAACCTATAATCCTAAACCCACAACCGAAATCTCTAATCACAACAGTGTTGCACACAAAAGAGGATAGTACTAAAACATAAAAATATGCACCTAGAAAACAAATTAAAAGCAGGGAAATTTTTTTTTTTTTTTTTTATTTACAGATTAAAATTGGCAGATACTTACAAGAAACAGGGAAAGATAAGACGCTAACTAGAGAACGACAAAAACAATGTGTTGTACTCATTTTTTTTTCCATAGGTTGCTGATCTGAAGGGACATCTGCAAAGGTAAGTGGTCTTAATTATTTTATTTTAGCTTAGAATTAGTTTTTTTTTTTATCTAGAGATAGCATTTATTGTATGTTAGATATCTAGGGGGTATTGTATTTTATTTGTATTGTATGTATTGTATTTGTATTGTATTTGTATTGTATGTATTTCCTTTTCAGGTGTGTAAGTTTTTTTTTTCTCCTGTAGTTGGGGGTGGGGGGGTTGTTGTAATGTATTTTTTTATTTTCTGTAATTATCCTTTTATATTTTTTGTGACTTAGGTTTTTTTATTTTCTGTAATGTAGATTTTTTATTTTTTTTCTCCTAGGTTGCTGATCTCACGGGACATCTGCAAAGGTAAGTGGTCTTAATTATTTTATTTTAGCATAGATTTAGTTATTTTTATATAGAGAAAGCATTAATTTTATGTTAGATAGGGGGGTATTGTATTGTATCTATTCTATGTATTGTATGTATTTTCTTTTCAGGTGTGTAATGTTTTTTTTTCTGTAGTGGGGGGGGTTGTAATGTATTTTTTTATTTGATTTTATGAGTTACAGGGTTAATTCAGGGTTTATAGGTGTTTTCTATTGACCCCCATGAGTGACATGGTTAATTTAGGGGTCTGCATTGACCCCCATGAGTGACAGGGTTAATTAAGGGTTAATGGGGGTCTGTATTGACCCCCATGAGTGACAGGGTTTATTAAGAGTTTATGGGGTCTGTAATGACCCCCATGAGTGACAGGGTTAATAATAGGTTTATGGGGGTCTGTATTGACCCCCATGAGTGACAGTGTTAATTATCGGTTTATGGGGGTCTGTATTGACCCCCATGAGTGACACGGTTAATTAAAGGCTTATGGGTGTCTGTATTGACCCCCATGAGTGAAAGGGTTAATTATATGTTTATGGGCATCTGTATTGACCCCCATGAGTTACAGGGTTAAGTCAGGGTTTATAGGGGTTTTCTATTGACCCCCATGAGTGACAGTGTTAATTATCGGTTTATGGGGGGTCTATATTGACCCGCATGAGTGTCAGGGTTAATTAAGGGCTTATGGGGTTCTGTATTGACCCCCATGAGTGACAGTGTTAATTATCGGTTTATGGGGGTCTGTATTGACCGCCATGATTGACAGTGTTAAATATCTGTTTATATGTGTCTGTGTTGACCCCCATGAATGACAGGGTTAATTAAGGGCTTATGGGAGTCTGTATTGACCCCCATGAATGACAGGGTTAACTAAGGCCTTATGGGGGTCTGTATTGACCCCCATGAGTTACAGGGTTAATTCAGGGTTTATAGGGGTTTTCTATTGACCCCTATGAGTGACAGGGTTAGTTAAGTGCTTATGGCGGTTTGTATTGACCCTCATGATTGACAAGGTTAATTAAGAGTTTATGGGGGTCTGCATTGACCCCCATGAGTGACAGGGTTAATTATAGGTTTATGGGGGTATGTATTGACCCCCATGAGTGACAGGGTTAATTAACGGCTTATGGGGATCTGTATTGACCCCCATGAGTTACAGGGTTAATTATAGGTTTATGGGGATCAATATTGACCCCCATGAGTGACAGGGTTAATTATGGGTTTATGGTGGTCTGTATTGACCCACATGAGTGACAGGGTTAATTAAGGATTTATGGGGGTTTGGATTGACCCTCATGAGTTACAGGGTTGATTATGGGTTTATGGGGGTCTGCATTGACCCCCATGAGTGACAGGGTTAATTATAGGTTTAGGGGGGTATGTATTGACCCCCATGAGTGACAGGGTTAATTAAGGGCTTAAGGGGGTCTTTATTGACCCCCATGAGTGACAGGGTTAATTAAGGGCTTATGGGGGGTCTGTATTGACCCCCATAATTGACAGGGTTAATTAAGCGCTTATCGGGGTCTGTATTGACCCCCATAATTGACAGGGTTAATTAAGCGCTTATCGGGGTCTGTATTGACCCCCATAATTGACAGGGTTAATTATAGCTTTATCGGGGTCTGTCTTGACCCCCATGAGTGACAGGGTTATAAAACGCTTATGGGGGTATGTATTGACCCCCATGAGTTACAGGGTTAATTCAGGGTTTATAGGGGTTTTCTATTGACCCCCATGAGTGACAGGGTTAATTATAGGTTTATGGGGATCTGTATTGACCCCCATGAGTGACAGGGTTAATTATAGGTTTATGGGGATCAATATTGACCCCCATGAGTGACAGGGTTAATTATGGGTTTATGGGGGTCTGTATTGACCCACATGAGTGACAGGGTTAATTAAGGGTTTATGGGGGTTTGGATTGACCCTCATGAGTTACAGGGTTGATTATGGGTTTATGGGGGTCTGCATTGACCCCCATGAGTGACAGGGTTAATTATAGGTTTAGGGGGTATGTATTGACCCCCATGAGTGACAGGGTTAATTAAGGGCTTATGGGGGTCTGTATTGACCACCATGAGTGACAGGGTTAATTAAGGGCTTATGGGGATCTGTATTGACCCCCATGAGTGACAGGGTTAAGTATAGGTTTATGGGGGTCTGTATTGATCCTCATGAGTGACTGGGTTAATTGAAGGCTTATGGGGGTCTGTATTGACCCCCATGAGTGACAGGGTTAATTATAGGCTTATGGAGGTCTGTATTGACCCAGATGAGTGACAGGGTTAATTATAGGTTTATGGGGATCTGTATTGACCCCCATGAGTGACAGGGTTAATTATAGGTTTATGGGGATCAATATTGACCCCCATGAGTGACAGGGTTAATTATGGGTTTATGGTGGTCTGTATTGACCCACATGAGTGACAGGGTTAATTAAGGATTTATGGGGGTTTGGATTGACCCTCATGAGTTACAGGGTTGATTATGGGTTTATGGGGGTCTGCATTGACCCCCATGAGTGACAGGGTTAATTATAGGTTTAGGGGGGTATGTATTGACCCCCATGAGTGACAGGGTTAATTAAGGGCTTAAGGGGGTCTTTATTGACCCCCATGAGTGACAGGGTTAATTAAGGGCTTATGGGGGGTCTGTATTGACCCCCATAATTGACAGGGTTAATTAAGCGCTTATCGGGGTCTGTATTGACCCGCATAATTGACAGGGTTAATTAAGCGCTTATCAGGGTCTGTATTGACCCCCATAATTGACAGGGTTAATTATAGCTTTATCGGGGTCTGTCTTGACCCCCATGAGTGACAGGGTTAATAAAAGGCTTATGGGGGTATGTATTGACCCCCATGAGTTACAGGGTTAATTCAGGGTTTATAGGGGTTTTCTATTGACCCCCATGAGTGACAGGGTTAATTATAGGTTTATGGGGATCTGTATTGACCCCCATGAGTGACAGGGTTAATTATAGGTTTATGGGGATCAATATTGACCCCCATGAGTGACAGGGTTAATTATGGGTTTATGGGGGTCTGTATTGACCCACATGAGTGACAGGGTTAATTAAAGGTTTATGGGGGTTTGGATTGACCCTCATGAGTTACAGGGTTGATTATGGGTTTATGGGGGTCTGCATTGACCCCCATGAGTGACAGGGTTAATTATAGGTTTAGGGGGTATGTATTGACCCCCATGAGTGACAGGGTTAATTAAGGGCTTATGGGGGTCTGTATTGACCACCATGAGTGACAGGGTTAATTAAGGGCTTATGGGGATCTGTATTGACCCCCATGAATGACAGGATTTTTTAGGGGTTGATGGGGCTTTGTATAGAGCCCCATGAGTGATAGGGTTAATTTTTATTTTTATTTTATTACGGGTCCTTTAAGGACCTTTACTGACCCATAAATTTTGATTACAGCTGGGGTTCCCGATCGCGTGCGATCGGGGACCCCCACTGCAAGGGTTAACGTGAGGTTAATCGGGGACCCCCACTGCTAGGAATAATGTGTGGTTATTGAGGGTTGCCGAGCTTATCTCGGATCCCTTCTTGGCTAAGTGGTACGTGGCTGGGCGGTCTGAGGTCATGGTTTCGGCGGCCAATTTTTTCCTTGCTTAGCCGTTTTTCTAGTTGCGAAACGGTGGAATTTGGGGTTAAATTCCAATTTAATTTCACTTCCAGATGTCCTGGCTGTCTCCCCGTGCTGTGGGTGAGTGTTTTTTTAAAATTATTGGGTTTATTATTGTGTTTTTAGTGTTTTTGCGCGTGCGCTGTTCGGGGGGTTAGTGCTGTGAGACACAGGTCAGGGAGACGAGGAGGGGAAGGAGAGGACTAAGTGCTGCGAGTTAACGGTTGTGTGGGGTGCTTTGGGGGCGCTGTGGAACTAAGTGCTGCGACTTTAGAGGTATGTGGGGTTGTGTTGTTACAAAGTCATGCGCCTTAAAGCCTCCACCTTCTGCAAATGCGGCCGCTCGCAAAGCGTGACGACAACTTGTAGTTTGACAACTATTATATGTGACTTGACCTATTTGTAATTAATATATGCAGCAAGGAATGTGCTGAAGAGCTAACAATCTGTTTTGATGTAGCGAAAGTCTCTAAATTGGCTTTAAATCTGCATGTAACCTCATTCCCAGACGTCCTGGCTGTCCCCCTTGCTCAGTATGTTTACTTTATTTTATATTTTGTGTGTGTTTCTTATTTTTTGGGGCTCGTATTTTTTTTCCTAAGTGGCGGTTTCCTTTTGTAAGTGTTACGGGCCGTAATTTTTTAGAGGCGATTTTTTCAAAGTGCTACGGGACTCGCAGTGTGAATCGTTTATTAGATTTTTCTGTTGATGTTTAGTTCCGCGGGTTGTGGGTATGATGCGCAAGTTGTGCGGGGTCGTGTAACAAATCCCAGTGTGTGACCGTCTCATGTTTATTTGTACAGACCATAATGACATGTAACAAATCCCAGAGTGTGACCGTCACATGTTTATTTGTACAGACCATAATGACATGTAACAAATCCCAGCGTGTCACTGTCTCATGTTTATTTGTACAGACCATAAAGACATATAACAAATCCCAGTGTGTGACCGTCTCATGTTTATTTGTACAGACCATAAAGACATATAACAAATCCCAATGTGTGACCGTCTCCTGTTTATTTGTACAGGCCATAAAGATGTGTAACAAATCCCAGCGTGTGCCCGTATCATGTTTTTTTGTACAGACCATAAAGACATGTAACAAATTCCAGCGTGTGAACGTCTCATGTTTATTTGTACAGACCATAAAGACATGTAACAAATCCCAGCACGTGACCATCTCATGTTTAAAACAAATAACAAATCCCATGTGTGAGCATCTCATGTTTATTTGTACAGACAGTGATAAAGTGACACCATCAGATCTCTCAGAGTCTGACCAAGAAGAAGAGACAAATATGAGGAGTCCCCGGGAGATTAAAGAGGAGGAAATTCCTGTAAATATCAGTGAAGGTGAGTAATATCTTATGGACAATTATCACTCACTTCAGTCCTTATTGAGGTGGATTCATCTCTCATCTCTCACCCAGGAAGTTTTACAAACATCGCAGCTCATGATAAAGGTGAATTAAATAGATTTTAAGACACAAACACCAGATTGATAGTAAATAATTACAATGGTGAAGGTCTATAATCTGTTTATCTCTATCTGTAGGACCTTTAGATGTGAAGCCTCCAGTTGTGTCCAAGGTTGAACAAGAAGATCTGAATATAAGAGATCAGCAGCAGGTGAAGGAGGAGGAGAGTCCTGGGAATATCAGGGAAGGTGAGGAATTAATACACAATAAGAACATTAATAATACATTCTGTAATGTCACACTGTCACCATAACTATATTTATTTTATCTTAAAGAGAATTCAAAACTGTCTATACATTGCAATAGCAATTTATCTCTGTAGTACATAATTCTCGAGATATGCAGAATTGTTTGTGCAACTCAGTATCGTAATGGATAGCTCAGAGAGCTTGATAAGGGTGGGGGAGGGTCTAGAATTTAGTACTGGCCAATCATTACTAATATCAGTCTATAACTTAATGTCTAACACATGCACGCAGCAAATGTACGGGATAATTCACATTCACATGAATGCTTACGATGTTGGTCACGCTCTGCGGCCCTCGCGCAGCAATAATCGGCGAAGGCGCTCATTGCAGGCCTCGCAATGAGTTCCACAGGCGCTTATCGGCAGCGGCGCCGCACTTAGGCTTAGGGCTTGCGATAAGCGATGCACGCCAGCGGCAGACGCTGGACTTACGACCCGTACGACTTAGTACCTCGGTCTGTAAATTTACACCCGGGATCTGTTTCTGTAGATATTTATGTCAGATAGTTGTGTAAATCTGTACAAATCCAGAGGCTTCTCTCTCTTGTGACTAACAGGACCCCAAGATAGAGATCTATATTCCGACTTAATTAATGAGGACGGAGAATATGAGAGAGATGAGAAGTCTATTCACCAGATGGAAACCCATTCAGATCCCTGTACAGGTGAGTGATAATAATAACTCCTTAGAGATGAGAGATAAACTTAAAATATATAAGAAAATTACCATTTTACAGTGTATTAATAAAGTAAGGGGGAAATAATTTAATAGGGAAAAAAAGTAGGATAATTTAGTGTTCTCCAGGATAAAGCAAGATAAGTGACTACAAAATTAAAAAGCGTCTATCCTGAAATAGTGGCTGCCAGTCAAGAAAAATGGGTGTCACTGTCCCATAATACTGTGGGATTAGAAATAAGTGACCACCTTTATTATGACAGATGGAGTGGTATAATATTTTAACTCTAGAGCTTAGAAATAAGCATCATAATGGTATAATAATAATAAAGTGATGCTGGTATGCAAGCCTCATATGCAAAAGGTATTTGCTAATCATAGGGATGCAGCAACATATATTATAGATGAAAAAGTTTGAGGATAGGCGCTGTTTATTTGTAAAAAAGTGCACTAAACTAAGAAAAGTTTAAAAACAACAACAAAAAGGCAGGGGGTAGAGAATGGTACCTAGTATAAATATAAATATGAACGAATGGCACATGCCAACAAATTCTCTACAATGAAATTTTACGTAGTGGACCACCTCTGCATAAAACCAAGAGGAGGTGATATCAATACACAACTTTTACAGCTGGAAAGCAGATGGATTTTTTCCTTAAACTCACAGTATCCGAATGGCCTTAATGAGGGCTTCTCGTATTCAGCATTCTTATGAGTAGTTACCATTTATTACAGATCTTATACTTAGCACTAGACCCTTATATAGAATCCAATAGTTCCTTAACCCCAGATACAGTATATATAGCTTAGCGCATTAGCCTTTCCATCTCTATCAAGAGTACTTTATCTACTTTTTTTTTTACATTTTTTTTTTTTTTTTCAAACTCGAACAACCCCAAGTACATTACACCCTCACTTTTTTTTACATTTCCTTCAACCCTTTCATCATATTCATTCCTCACGTCTAGTTTTATTCACATTTTATCATATACCTATATTCACACTTCTTTTATATTCATTTCTCCCCTTCCCAACTACCTTACACCTTTTACACACCACAATCACCCTCACCCTCATATTTCACATTAGCATGACTATATTAATTTTTTATTTCTCACCTTTTTTTTTTTTTCTAACTTTATAAGTTACATATATACCAACACATTTTACATTTAGTTTTTACACAACCTACACTTTTCACCCACATTTAGCCATTCAGCCCATACATTTATCAGGGACTTCATTCACCACTTTAACTATGTTAATTCAACATATTTTCACCATCACATTACTTTTATCCACAATTACAATAATCCACCTTTAGTCCCTTTCCCTTTACACACACAATTCACACTATCATATACTCAATACCTCTCACTTCATACACACTTCTCACCCTTACTATTATATCAAGCATTTACATTTTTATTATTTTTCTATTCTCTTAGGTCATATACACCTTTGTTCACACTAAGCTTTCCCTTTTCACTTTTATTCAACCCCCTATTTAGCCCTTATACTTACTATGGGACCCTATCCACCTCCCTACAATTATTACTTTCAGATTATATATTATATTCTATTTCGCCATTTACCTTCTACCATCCAACATTTATCATCTCTGCATATCACTGCTACTTTTTTTTTTTTTTTTTTTTAATGTTTATCTCTTTCACTTTCTAGCTCTAATTGCCTTTATTTACCTTAAGTCCTCTACCCTCTTATACAACCACATACTCTGAGTGGGTGGTGCTAAACACACATAGACATAGCATGTAATTACTATGGATGCTGTTTCAGTGTTTTCCATTGAGAATAAAGTTTTATTCATTCAAATCAAGTCATGGCATCACATGCATGTCACGTGACCAACGTTCATCACGTGACACACCAACCAGGAAGTAAATGCCATAGTGCCTAGGCCTTAAATAGGCCACTCATTCTTACACATACTAGCCCATGAGTAAGCCCCATTAAGTGGTGAAACGGAGACCGTCGGGAGCAGGGGGGAGATGGTACACTACATTCTATGCTCTTTGTGAGCCACAGCAGAACAACTATACCCCTGTTTGGTATTTCAACAAACGCAAGTATACATGTATTGCTTTATGTCCTAAACGGGAGACTTAAGATACTCCTATCCTTTTTTTCTCACACTTAAGCAGTAAAAGCCTAACTTTATGCAGTGGTTTGATAATGCTATAAGTGATACATATGTCTATTCAAGGATTGATGGTGATATCTGCCTCCCCTCTATACTTCAAATTAAATTATAGTATACTGCGTTCATATTTATATTTATACTAGGTACCATTCTCTACCCCCTGCCTTTTTGTTGTTGTTTTTAAACTTTTCTTAGTTTAGTGCACTTTTTTACAAATAAACAGCGCCTATCCTCAAACTTTTTCATCTATAATATATGTTGCTGCATCCCTATGATTAGCAAATACCTTTTGCATATGAGGCTTGCATACCAGCATCACTTTATTATTATTATACCATTATGATGCTTATTTCTAAGCTCTAGAGTTAAAATATTATACCACTCCATCTGTCATAATATAGGTGGTCACTTATTTCTAATCCCACAGTATTATGGGACAGTGACACCCATTTTTCTTGACTGGCAGCCACTATTTCAGGATAGACGCTTTTTAATTTTGTAGTCACTTATCTTGCTTTATCCTGGAGAACACTAAATTATCCTACTTTTTTCCCCTATTAAATTATTTCCCCCTTTTTTTGAATTTAGTGTTAAGCACTAGGAAATTGCTTAGGTCATATATTCATATCTATTAATAAAGTAATATGAATAAAAAAATGAATATACTTTACCTATTGATATTTAATATGCAGCAATCAAAATCTTGAAGAGCTAACAATCTATTTGGATTTTCCTGCATCTGAAAATGTACAGTTGGAGTGTTGATCATCTGAGGAGAAAGTTTCAGCAATGTGGCAAGTGTGCAGTGTAAATAGGCTGCGTGCGCAAGGCCAAACCGTTTTGTTTAGGCGGGTAAGGCGGCATTTTAGAATCCTAATGATATGAGTTGTAAGTAAGTGTTGTAAAATGTGTTACTTGGCTCGCGAGCATTTTCCGTCCCTTGTAATGGTATATTTTGTATCTGCTACGTTCCTGGCTAACTCGTACGTAGCTGGCGGTGATTTTCACAGCTCTGTGTCTTTTAGCCTTGTTTTTATTTTTTTCATCCGTCATTTTTTTTCTCTCTTCTTAAATGCGACTTAAATTTGCGTGCAACCTCACTCCCAGACGTCCTGGCTTTCTCCCCGTGCTGTGTGTGATGCTTGTTTTTTATATTTTGTTTTTATTTTTCTGTGTTTTTGGTGTTTTTTGATGTACGCGCTTCGGCCGTTAACTTCATATTTTTTATTTTTCTAAGTCCCTATTTCCTCATTCCGCGTTATTGTTTTTTTTCTAAGTCCCGGGGTCCGCATTTGCGGCCTGCAATGAGCCTTTGGCTTTGCGAGGGACGCAGTTCTGTGAGCTAACTTTGCTAGCTTGCAAAGTGTGACGATGACTCGCAGTTTGACATTTATTATATGTGATTATGTGCGAGTAAACTGTGAGCTCAGCACAGATTGTGCACAGATGCACTCTATGGTCTCTACATGTACATTCACCCACTCACCTCAATCCCCATGGTCTCTACACGTACATTCACCCACTCACCTCAATCCCCATGGACCCTACACGTACATTCACCCACTCACCTTAATCCCCATGGTCTCTACACGTACATTCACCCACTCACCTCAATCCCCATGGTCTCTACATGTACATTCACCCACTCACCTCAATCCCCATGGACCCTACACGTACACTCACCCACTTACCTCAATCCCCATGGACCCTACACGTACATTCACCAACTCACCTCAATCCCCATGGACCCTACACGTACACTCCCCAACTCGCCTCAATCCCCATGGTCTCTACACATACATTCACCTCAATCCCCATTGTCTCTATATGTACATTCACCCACTCACCTTAATCCCCATGATCACTACACATTCATTCACCTCAATCACCATGGTCTGACTCGCAGTTTGACATTTATTATATGTGATTATGTGCGAGTAAACTGTGAGCTCAGCACAGATTGTGCACAGATGCACTCTATGGTCTCTACATGTACATTCACCCACTCACCTCAATCCCCATGGTCTCTACACGTACATTCACCCACTCACCTCAATCCCCATGGACCCTACACGTACATTCACCCACTCACCTTAATCCCCATGGTCTCTACACGTACATTCACCCACTCACCTCAATCCCCATGGTCTCTACATGTACATTCACCCACTCACCTCAATCCCCATGGACCCTACACGTACACTCACCCACTTACCTCAATCCCCATGGACCCTACACGTACATTCACCAACTCACCTCAATCCCCATGGACCCTACACGTACACTCCCCAACTCGCCTCAATCCCCATGGTCTCTACACATACATTCACCTCAATCCCCATTGTCTCTATATGTACATTCACCCACTCACCTTAATCCCCATGATCACTACACATTCATTCACCTCAATCACCATGGTCTCTACATGTACATTCACCCACTTACCTCAATCCCTATGGACCCTACACGTATACTCACCCACTTACTTCAATCCCCATGGACCCTACAAGTACATTAACCCAATTACCTCACTCCTTGTGGACCCTACATGTATACTCACCCACTTACTTCAATCCCCTTGGACCCTACACGTACATTCACCCACATACCTCACTGCCTATGGGCTCTACATGTACATTCACCCACTTACCTCAATCTCTATGGACCCTACACGTACAATCACCCACTTACCTCACTCCCTATGGACTATACACGTACATTCACCCACTTACCTCACTCCCTATGGACCCTACACGTACAATCACCCACTTACCTCATTCCCTATGGACTCTACACATACATTCACACACTTACCTCAATCCCTATGGACCCTACACGTACACTCACACACTTACCTCAATCCCCATGGACCCTACACGTACATTCACCCACTTACCTCACTCCCTACGGATCTAAATGTTCATTTCAATGTAATGTTTTTATTTTAAATTGTAATTTTTTTATTTTAATTAATTTTATTTTTATTGTAATTATTTATTTTTAGTAAATTAAGTTTTTATTATTTACATAAAGTTTTAGTTAGGTGTTAAGATATTACGGATTTGTACAGGTACCCCCATAGTAGAGGATTAGGGTACTATGGAAGTCCATAGGGACCCCTATGGTAGAGGACTAATTTTAGATACCATGGGGATCCCTATTGGGGATGGTCGGTGGGGCATTCCAAGTGCCCTCTGAACACTTAGTACAATTTCTTTACTAATATAACATCAGAAAACGTAGTGCTCATTTTATTAACAGCATCTACTATTTTATTCCTATTACTATTTAATCTCCACACTCTCAGCATCTGGGTAAGGTCATCCTTTTTCAATGGATGAAAAGATTAAGCATATAGAAGAGTATTTGTATCGGTATGCTTAATACTCCACTGTGATGTCAATATTCAACTTTATGTAGATATCGTTATAACTTAATTGATTCAAAATCTCTTTCATATAATCCTCATAGATCATAAACACTAGGGAACATTTCTTATTTGCTGGTGTAATTACCCCAATCTGCCATTTTCTTTTCATTAGCACAATTCCTGATAGAAGACTTTGCACACACAGGAAGTTTGTATCTGCACAGTGGGAAAGTGTCAGTAACTACAGTCGGTGCTCTCCGCAGCACTAATGGGCAGATTGTTAGTTTACAGAAACACCCACCCAGTAACAGGCATAAAAAATGACAGCCTGCAGCAAGCAATAATTGCATGTAGAAGTTGCAATATGTAAAGTTTGTGTTTATACAGTATTTGTTTTTTCTTTTAAATAACACTTAGCAGACTATCAGATTTAGTTAAGCAAAAGACCATAATTGATGATAATTGGCATGCACCGGATCACACTGCACTCTATATACTGTACATTCAGACATATTTTGCTTTGTTTTTGTATGATTTGACTTTTTATTAACTGCTAATTGGTCTCTTTAATTGATTATAATTACTACAATAGGTATATACTAGCTAATTATTCCATATAGAAGAATGTTAAAGCTGTCAGAATTTACTCTTTTTTTTTTTTTCCAACAGATGGATCCAAGATTTGGAGTAACATTGGAGAAGACCACATTTGTAACACAGTAGAAAAACTATTTCCATGTTCTGAATGTGGGAAATGTTTCAGCCAGCTCTCAGATCTTAATCGACATAAGAGGACTCATACAGGAGAAAAGCCTTTTCCATGTTCTGAATGTGGGAAATGTTTCAGTCATGTCTCAAATCTTAATAAACATAAGAGGACTCATACAGGAGAAAAGCCTTTTCCATGTCCTGAATGTGGGAAATGTTTCAATCAGGCCTCACAGCTTAATACACATATGATGACTCATACAGGAGAAAAGCCTTTTCCATGTTCTGAATGTGGGAAATGTTTCCGTCATCTCTCACACCTTAATACACATATGATGACGCATACAGGAGAAAAGCCTTTTCCATGTTCTGAATGTGGGAAATGTTTCAGTCAGGTCTCAGCTCTTAATATACATAAGATGACGCATACAGGAGAAAAGCCTTTTTCATGTTCTGAATGTGGGAAATGTTTCAGTCAGGTCTCACACCTTAATACACATAAGAGGACTCATACAGGAGAAAAGCCTTTTCCATGTTTTGAATGTGGGAAATGTTTCCGTCATCTCTCTGCTCTTAAAATACATAAGAGGAATCATACAGGAGAAAAGCCTTTTCCATGTTCTGAATGTCGGAAATGTTTCATTCAGCTCTCAGATCTTAATAGACATAAGAGGACTCATACAGGAGAAAAGCCTTTTCCATGTTCTGAATGTGGGAAATGTTTCAGTCGGATCTCAGATCTTAATAAACATAAGATGACGCATACAGGAGAAAAACCTTTTTCATGTTCTGAATGTGGGAAATGTTTCATTCAGGCCACACATCTCAAGCGACACATGAGAACTCACACAGGATAAACACTATTTGCATGATCTGAAACTCACATGAAAAATGTTTCAGTAAGATTTGAAATGACACAAGAAACTCACACAAGATAAAGACCAGTTGTATGTATGGAATGTGGGTAAGGGTTTAATATGAGTCCGCCATTATACATCAACATGACACATCATGCAATTCTACTTCACTCAAATAAATGTAAGTCATTAAAAACGTTAGTAAGCTCATAAAGATCTATGGATATCTGAGTTGTAAATCACATTAATAGAGCAGTAAGTTGTACTAATGTATCAGTTGTATTATTACAATACATGATATGATGCTGGACTGTGCATTGCTGCTTTTTGCTTGGTTACCAATAACCTTTCGATTTAAGGGATCCAGAACGTATGGACTTTGCTCTACACCATCATGCTGAGCACTCATAATACATTTGTGGACCTGTAAACTAAGCTATATATATTTTTTATAAAATCTTTATATATTTTTTAACCTTAATAGCCCCTTCCATTATTTTTTCTATGTACATTTGTTGCATCAAACAAAGCAATGAGTTTAAAGGGCTTGAAAATAAAAAAAACTATGCTTTTAGGTATGGAAAGACTCATAAATGTCAATAAAGTTATTTTTTAATTGATTAAGAATTGTCTGGGATATTTCTTGATTTAATAGATTTTCATACATCCCTCTCATTTGCTGTTCCCTCTAAGCTGTGCGCGCACAAATACCCTGAGATGAGCTCACACAACTAAACATGGAGTGCACACAGATCCCTAGGGGGATATGTAATCTTAGTTTTCCCCATTAACTTTTTCCACACAAGGAGCAATAGATCTCCATTGACCCTTTTCCTTTTGCCGGTGCTCCCTTTGAGATAGCGCTGGTGGGCGGAGAAACTCGATAGGGCAAATCTGGTGCTGATGTCAGATGTCGACGTCCGACATTAGCTTGCTCTCTCAAAGCATCAGAGTCATTCACCCTTCCATGCTGTGTAAACAACATTTCAATGTGTGCACATCACAAATCAAAGAATCACACGTGACAAAATGAAAAGGGTCAATGGAGATCTATTTCTCCCTGGGTGGAAACAATTAATTGGGAAAACGTTATAAGCACGTAACGAAGAAAGGAATCATACATTGCAAAATGAAATGTATATAGGGTCAATGGAGATCCTTTTCTTAATGGGTAGAAAAAGGTTCATGGGAAAACTAAAATTAAATATCCACCTGTAGGGATTTAGAAATTAATGTTCTTTCATATAGAATTAGTACGTGATGCCACCAGGCTGGTGGAGATAGAGACTGAGTACTTGGTGGGAACAAAGAACAGAATATGTGGTTAAATGACTGAAGATATTTAGAATATCTGAAGGAGTTACTATTTAGTAAAAATAGTGCACTGTTATGGTATACTATGGCCTTGATTCAATTGAGCTATCGTTTACAGGAGCCCGTAAACTAATTTGTTGTTCAATTGGCGTCTTTTTGCAAGCTACAAACGATCTACGGGTTACAGGCTGAAAATCCCTGCGGTTGTAAAAATAGTAACTTACAACCCATCTAAGCCTTTGATCTTTCAAGCTCGTAACATTTACAATCGCAAAATCGCTATTGAATTGCTACAGTTCCTCAAGTCCGCAAATATTTTCACACCCGTAAATGTCAAATGGAGACTGAGACACAGGGGAGGGAGAGGGGGGACAGACACAGGGGAGGGAGATCTGGGGAAGAGACACAGGGAGGGAGAGGAGGGGGGGAAGAGACACAGGGAAGTGAGAGGAGGGGGGAAGAGACAGGACTGAGAGGAGGGGGGAAGAGACGGGAGTGAGAGGAGGGGGGAAGAGACAGGAGTGAAAGGAGGGGGGGAGGGAAATGGGGGGAAGAGACACGATGGAGGCGGGAAGAGACAGAGGGGGGACAAAGAAAGATACACAGGAGAAGGGGGAAGAGACACAGGGGAGGGAGAGGGGTGAACGAGACACAAGGGAGGGGGAAAGAGACCCATAGAAGGGATGGGGGTTAACACAGGGGGGAAAGGAGACACAAGGGGGGGGAATGAGACACAAGGGAGGAAGTAGACAGGGGGAGAGAATCGCAATAAGCGCCAAAGGCGCTCATTGTGAGGCCCTTGATGAACGCCGCCAAAGGCGCTCATCGCTAAGCCAATAAAGTCGAAGGTGGGAGAGGTACAGGGGAGAAGCTAACAATGAGCGCCAAAGGCCCTCATTGCAATGCCCATGATGAGCGCCAAAGGCTCTCATTGCGAGGCCCATGATGAGCGCCAAAGGTGCTCATCTCGAGGCCAGTAAAGTACAGGGGGGAGCTCCCATTGTGTGGCAACCAGCATTGCCAGGCTCCACTTTTTATTGCTGTCATTTTTGATTAAAAAGGGTTACATTCCCTGGGCATGAGTGACTGAGCCAGGGCAGAGTTGTCGTTACATTCCCTGGGCATGAGTGACTGAGCCAGGGCAGTGTTGGGGTTACATTCCCTGGGCATGAGTGACTGAGCCAGGGCAGTGTTAGGGTTGCATTCCCTGGGCATGAGTGACTGAGTCAGGGCAGTGTTAGGGTTACATTCCCCGGGCATGAGTGACTGAGTCAGGCCAGTGTTGGTGTTACATTCCCCGGGCATGAGTGACTGAGCCAGGGCAGTGTTGGCATTACATTCCCCGGGCATGAGCGACTGAGTCAGGGCAGTGTTGGCGTTATATTCCCCGGGCATGAGTGACTGAGCCAGGGCAGTGTTAGGGTTACACTCCCTGGGCATGAGTGACTGAGTCAGGGCAGTGTTGGCGTTACATTCCCCGGGCATGAGTGACTGAGTCAGGGCAGTGTTGGCGTTACATTCCCCGGGTTCAGCACTGCACCCTCCAGCCGAATTTACCTGTGTGTGAGGAGGGAAAGCTGCTGCTGCTAGAACAGCACTCACTGACACATATACTTAGCAGAGCATCCTATGTGCAGCTAATCTAGGCCTCTTTATTATGTAACTCTCAAGCAACCAGAAACTACATTTATCCGTCATCCACCAATCTCCATGGGTGCCAGTTAACTGGGAATCTACTGTACTATAAAAGGAGATTAAGATCTATTGCAAATTCAATAGCTCTGCAGCATTGTGAAAAGAGTTCACCCAATATTATGTATATACATTTAAGAAGGTTAAATTCCAGTTACATGTGGAAGCGAATTGAAACACTTAGTGTGAGTAATAAATCTATTTTTACATGTAAAACTTTGCTAAATTTCTTAACCCATACTCCGTTATATTGTAAACAAATGCTACATTTCAAGCAATGAATGGTAGTGAGCTTAAGACACAATAACATTGATTATCACCTGACTTACTCTCCTTGCAAAATGTTGCACAATAGAAATTTTTAGCATACACATACTCCAAAAATTAGAGGGAACATAGCCCTCATCCTCTCTTTTTCCCTCCATCCTCTCTCTCCTAGCCTCTTCCCCCCTCACAAATCTTCCTTATCATTATCCCTCTTTCACCCCATCCAATCTCTCTCTCTCTTTTCATCACATTCCAACCCTTCATCATACCTCTTATCTCCTCCTTACTATCCTTCCTGTGTAGATCTGCCAACCCCTTTATGTTTACCTGCTTCTGTTAAGTCCCTACCATTTTTATCTTCAATCATGCCCACTTTTTCATGAAAGGTTCCTTTGAGATCCCCAATTTTCTTGAAGAGATCTCATGCAATGGTGTGGGTCATGCATTCCAAGGGGAGAAGATGGTAGAAAAAGAGAGGGAGGATGATGGGAGAGACAATGGGGGGAGAGGATGGGAGATAGGGGGGGAAGGATGGGAAAGACAGGCGGAGAAGATGGGAGAGAGACAGAGAGTGGAGAGGATGGAAGACGGGGGGAGGATGGGAGAGACAGGGGGAAGAGGATGGGAGAGAGACAGAGAGGGAAGAGGATGGGAGAGAGATAGAGGGGGAGGATAGGAGAGACAGAGGGGGAGAGGATGGGAGAGAGAGAGGGGGGGGATAGGAGGGACAGAGAGGAAAGAATGGGAAAGACAGAGAGGGGGGAGAATGGGATCGACAGAGTGTGGAGAGGGGGAGAGAGACAGAGGATGGAAGAGACACAGAGGGGAGAATGTGGGAGAGACAGAGAGGTGATATATATATATATCTACATCTATCTGTATCTATCTTTATCTATATAACTCTCTCTCCCATATATATCTATCTGTATCTATCTTTATCTATATAACTCTCTCTCCCATATATATCTATCTGTATCTATCTTTATCTACATAACTCTCCCATATATATCTATCTGTATCTATCTTTATCTATATAACTCTCTCTCTCCATATATATCTATCTGTATCTATCTTTATCTATATAACTCTCTCTCTCCATATATATCTATCTGTATCTATCTTGTGTTAATGTTGGAATCAGTATGGTGAAGTTAACATTACCACCTCTACTTATAGGAAAGACACAGCGACAAACGCCTTGCTTCATTGGGAAAGCCAACACTATGAACCCATCAAAAGAGGCATCCCTAAAGGCCAGAACCTCCGTATTCGGAGAAACTGTAGCACAGATAAAGAGTTCCAACTTGAAGCTGACAAACTACGATTAAGATTTAGAGAAAGAGGTTATCCCAAGAAATGTCTAAAATTGGCCTATAAACATGCTTTAGGATGTAAAAGAGCAGAATTGCTCAATGATCACATTAAAAAGATGATTCCAAGAATGGATACAACTACCAACACTACTCTCATAGAATCCAAACAGAAACTGCGAAAAAATAGACAAACAGAAAATACACCTAGATGTATTATGACGTATGGATATGATTCCAATATTATCAGAAATATTCTGTTGAAACATTGGCATTTGCTATTGAGCGATGAGGATCTGAAAGATATCCTACCAGCCAGAATTCCCATCACCTATCGTAGAGGTACTAACCTTAGACACATGCTTGTACATAGCCATTTAAAAGAGTACAACCCATGCAAAACTTGGTTACAACCACCTAAAGGATGTTTCAGGTGTGGGCGATGCAGCTTTTATAAATATATAAAACCAATAAAAAGATATGAACATCCAATCACTAAGGAGGTCTTTGACATTGACAAATGTTACAACTGTTTATCTACAGGAGTTGTCTATGTAGCTACATATTTATGTGACAAAGTCTACGTAGGCAAAACACGAAGACAGCTACGTCGTAGAATAGGAGAACATATCTATGCCATTAATAACTCATATGACACACCAATTTGCACGTCACATCAAATACTATCACAATAATAACAGTGATGTTCTTCGCTTTTGTGTGATTGATAATTGTAGCGGAGAGGCAATATTCCCCAGGTTATCTCCGCTTATAATCCCAGTGAGGCTCAGGAACAAGTAAATGGTAAATCCACAGGCAAGGTTTCCAACAGGTAAAATAATAACAATATCCCAACCGCAATCCCAATAACTGGACGACACACAGTTTCAGGAGCAGAACTGACTTTATTTTGTTGTGCAGAAATATTTATACACATCTCTTCCCACAGGCAATACACATGCCCATATTTGGCCACACAATACACATAAAGAGAACAATAGGTGTGGTCACCCCTCCCTGAGGCTCCTTGATATAATCAGACAATGATTAAATCAGCCGTCTTTGTTCTTATGTTTGAGAATGAATAAACGTCCTTGATAGGATCAGATTAGTGAGTAATCATGTATTCTGATGTGTGTATCAATTATATCTGAGTACCAAGATATAATGAGAGAAAATAATGCACAGAAGTCATAGTGTCATCAGAATAATCTCTGAGTTATATTTGGACAGTCTGTTTCTTATATAGCATAAAACACGTCACAGCTTATTAGCATAGTTGGAAATAGGGTTAAATACATATTTGCAAGCAACTGTCTTTTTATGTTTACTCAGCAAAACCTTATCTAAAACTCCCAGCTTGCTTCAGATACGTTTTCTCAGTAGTATCTGAAGCGAAAAAAAGGACACAGGATACAGATGTTTTAACGTAAACATTCTACAGATGACGCACTTGAACATTCTAGTGAGATAAGAAACATGCTGACATACTTTTTATAATCATGATATTCTTAGCTAATTAATTTCTAAATGAAGAAATTAAAATACCTAACATATCCCTCCTCTTATAAATGTATTAGACCAAGGTCTTAAGGCAATGTTCAGGTCATAGTCCTTTCTTTAGTGAAGAGTTGGGGTCTGGACCATCATGGTGCTTCTCTTAATCCACTTGTTTTTATACATCATCAATGTCATGATCAAGATAAGAATCAGATTCTCCTTGAGTGAGGGGTATCGTCTCTATTAGGTATTGTTGAGTTACTGCTTGGTCAACAACCTTATTCACCAATCCACGGATGCATGGTATCACACAGCATCCTAACAAAATGATCAGTGTTAGGACTGTGCCAACAGTGATCAATATCCCTCTGATGTAAGCTGCCCATTTACCAAAGGTGTCTTGGAGCCATTTAGACAGAGGATCATTAATACCGGAATTTTCTACTAGTTCATTTGACAGGGCAGTGAGGCCTTCCAGTGCTTTGGTCACAGATCCGTCTGGAGCTGTGTTGTTGGGTATGAAAGTGCAACAGGCAGTCCCAAACATTTTACATACCCCTCCTTCTTTCGCCAACAGCATGTCCAGAGCTATCCGGTTCTGCCAAGCCATCAGGCTAGTTCTATCCAGTTGCTCTGCCAAGCCTTGAACTGCATCTCTGGTATAATTTACGAATCTCTGTTGATTATAGTAGATATAGTTGATCCAATCTACATTCTTATTTATAGTCACCCACCAGGAGATGATGGTTTCGAATCCAGCCGCCACTTGATTTCGGGCTTTAAACTCATCAGGTACTCCTCTCGGAATCCCAATAGAATCAATGTATATTCGGTCATCAAAGCTCCCCTTTGGAACTGACCTTCTGGCCCGCTTCAGGTTTTTTTCGGTTATCCACATCATACCAGCACTTCTATAAGGCAATATATAAAACGGTTGAGCCAGTTGGATCAGGGTACATATTCCACCCCACAGTGAGGGTAATACTTGTCTCACTTGTTTACCTCCACAATACCACCAGATATCTGCTCGTCCAACTAAGTGGTTGGAAAACAATGTGTCTGGATATTCTTTACTGCCCACGAGTATAATGTCCGAACAATAAGGTGCTTGCCCAACACTTATTCTTGAGTTCTGTCCGGTACGGTTAAAGCACGTAAAATTACCCGGGTACATCATAAATTGGGGTGGTTGGATCCTTGACACTGGTGGGTACAAATAGTGTAGAGCAGTACAATTGGATACTGGCGCTATTTGTTGGAACAACTGTAACATGCACTTCAGTCCCTTTTCATCATTCTGTTGGTTCAGTTTAAATGGTACCGTTGCCATTGATGGTCTGGCAGTGGAACATGCTATACAGTTACTCATTTCCATGGAGGCCATCGTATACAGCATCCATTCCAACCAGATGTTTTTTTCTGCATACCCAGTCTCAATTTCAAAAGTGTCAATCAGGCGGTCAGGTTCCAAATAAATGACCTGTGAGGGCACAGTCCTATTCACAGGACTCACCTTGGGGAGATCAATAGTCTGTCTGGGCTCCTCTTTTTGCAGTACCTGAATATGCAAATATTTCATGTTGTTACCTCTGCCTGAGGTGTAGATTCCAAGAGTATATCTCCCCTCATCACACTTTTGTGGGTCCTGGAGGGTGATCCGGATGGGGTTGCATAGCTGATTTTGGCTGCAAGAGGATGGCTCCACACCCCGTGTCAGCTTTAAGCGTCTCTTTGTACTTTTGCACTTCATGTGATTAGGTGGGGAGTAACCCCAGTCAGCTCCTGTATTCCATAAGGCCAGTTTCCAGCTAGGACATCTCTCATTTCCATACGGAGAGGCTATACACAAATATACTGGCGCTTTTCTCACCCCTCCACTACGTCCTCCTCCAGAAAGTCCACATCTTAGTACTTGACATAGGTCTATTTGGTTGGTTCCTATCTGCCCTTCCTTGAACACTAGGGTCACTTGGCCAGTTAAATTGACTTCCATCATGTCTCTTTTCATTCTGTGCATCCACATCTCTCCAATAGATTGCGTCTGGTTGCCTCTGGGTCTTGTTACTTCTTCCCATATGATTATGGGTGCTACTATGCAAAGAGTTATCAAGATGAGGCATGTCAGTGAGATTCTTAGGCCACACCAGTTAGGTCTTTTGAACAGGTGCCAGGACATTTTCTTGGGCCAGTTGAGAACCCCAAAAACCCGCACCATTCGGTTCTTCACTGGGTTTGAGACAAGTTTCCCCCCCTTTGTAGCCCAGCCTGACTCGCAATGAGTCAGCTAGCAGGTTTTTAGGAATCAACTGGCTCAAGCTCTGGCACTTTTACTCTCTTGCAGTGAGTCAGGTGTATCCAGGTGGCTCGTTCGGCAACTTTCAAGGCAGTGGGTGTTGACAGCAGAACTTGGTACGGTCCTTCCCACCTGGCCGATGCCCAATTTTTACGCTTGATTACTTTAATTAGGACCCACTGGCCTGGTTGTACCAAGCAGGGTCCCTGCTGTTGCTGTGGATGAGAGAGAGATGGAGGTAATATCTTTCTTACTTAAAATTTTTCTCATATAGTCTGCTAAGTTTTCACTCATGTTCTCATCTTCTGAGATAAATGGTCTAAATTCTGGTAGTAGGAATGGTCTCCCATACAATATTTCAAACGGGGTTAACTTCTTCCTGCCTGGAAGCATGTGCATGTTTAGCATGACTAATGGTAAACAGTAAAGCCAATTTTTCCCTGTCGCTGCCATTGTTTTCCTCAATTTATTTTTAATGGTACCATTAGTTCTCTCCACTAATCCAGCTGACTGTGGGTGGTACGCACAGTGGTTTTTCAACTCTATGTGTAATGCTTTACTCAAGTGGTTGATAATTCTGTTCACAAAATGTGTGCCGTTATCGCTATATATTCTCTCTGGTATACCAAACCTAGGAATTATTTGTGTCACTAAGGTTTTAGCCACTGTGATTGCGTCAGGGTGTGCACATGGTTTCGTTTCCACCCACCTAGAGTATACATCAATTATCACTAGGCAATATTTCTTCCCTTCACACTTTGTTAGTTCAATGAAATCCATACATATTGTCTGGAAGGGGTATGTTGGTTCTGGGAATGTGCCTCTTATGGGGAGATAGTTACCCTGAGGGTTGTGTTGTGCACAAACAAGGCACCCTGCACAAAATTTTTTAAAATAGGTGTTTAATCCATAGGCTGAAAATATTCTGCTGACCATGTCTACCATACTCCCTCTTGAGACATGACTAATGCCATGGCTCAACATAGCTGCATATCTGAATAGTGATTTTGGTAAAATTGGTTTCCCTTCTATACTCTCATAAATATTATCAGCATTCAGTTTACTCCCTTTCTTCAACCAGTATGTTTTTTCCTGTGAGGGTGCATTTGCCTGTAGTTGCTGTAGAATACTCTTGTCAATATGGTTTACGAAATACACAGATGTGTAGCTGTGTAAGAGAAAAATGTGTATTTTTCCCGTTTGAGCCGCTTGCTTTGCAGCTGTATCTGCCCTGCCATTTCCTATTGAAATTGCGTCTGTGGTCGTGGTATGAGCCACACATTTACATACCGCAATCTTCAAGGGCAGTTGAATGGCTTCAAGTAACTGCAAAAGAAGTTGTTTAAGAGTGACTTGCCTGCCAGTAGATGTGACCATACCTCTATTTTTCCACAATTGTGCAAATATGTGCACAGTTGAGAATGCATATTGGCTGTCGGTGTATATATTTACTATTTGTCCCTTTCCTATTTTACAGGCTTCAGTAAGGGCCACGATCTCAGCTGCCTGTGCTGAAAAATGTGATGGAAGTTTTCCTGCTCTTATAGTTTCTTCTTGTGTTACTACTGCATATCCCGTTGCATTTGTACCATCTTTGTTTCTACTTGATGACCCATCTACAAACAGAGTTAGTGTAGCCTCGGTGTATGCAACATCTCTAAGGCCGTCTCTTGGTGAGACTTCTTTTTCTATGATTTCAGTACATACATGTGGTGTGCCATCTTCCTGGATGGGAACTAACGTTGATGGGTTCAGTGTTGCGCACCTTTCTATGTGCAAGTGTGGTTGTGACAGAAGTATAGTCATGCATGATAAGTGTCTTGAAGGGGAAAGGTATGAAACCTTATTTTGTAGTAGAATGACAGATACAGCATGTGGTACTCTTAGAGTCAAAGGGTGGAACAGGACTAAGGCTTCTGACGCCAGAACTGCCATGGAAGCCGCCACTACAGCCTGTACACAAACCGGAAGTCCCCTGGCTACAGGGTCCAACCTGGTTGAGTAAAAAGCCAAGGGTCGGTCTCGCAGGCCATGTTTCTGAGTCACAACGGAAGTCATATAGCCCCCCCTTGAGTCAACAGTTTGTACAAATGGCTTGCTGTAATCTGGCAATCCCAATACAGATGTTCCCACTACTGTGTTCTTAAGCTGAATGAATGCTGCTTCAGCCTCATGTGTCCACGCTACCTTTTCATTAGCTGACATTGATTGTGCATAAATAAGGTGTTGTATGGGCCCTGTAAGTTCTGCATAGTTGGGAATCCAACTCCTGCAGAAATTTACCATCCCTAAGAAAGACATAACTTGTCTCTTTGTGACCGGCTTAGGGGCTTCTAGTATGGCCCTTTTCCTAACTGGGTCTAGTGATCGTCCCTTTCTGCTCACTAGGTATCCCAGGTACTTCACTTCTGATTTCCAGAGCTGTAATTTATCCCGACTAACCTTATGTCCCTCTTCTGCCAGGAATGTGAGTAAAGCTAGCGTGTCCTCCTGGCATATCTCCTCAGAAGGAGAGGCCACCAAGATATCGTCCACATACAGTAGTATTTGGCTTCTCCTTGGGGGTGTAAATTTCGCCAAATTTGAGGACATAGCTTGGGAAAATATAGTTGGACTTTCGGTGTATCCTTGAGCCAATCTTGTATATGTGTACCTCCTCCCCATATAGGTGAAGGCAAACCAATATTGGGAACCTTTATCTACTGGTATGGAGAAGAATGCATTGGCTAAGTCTACCACAGAAAAATGTGTGTTATCTGGCTGCATGTCATTTAGGAGTGTATGTGGATCTGGCACCGTGGGTGCTCGGGGAATTACAGCTTTGTTTACTGCTTGTAAATCCTGCACTAATCTCCAAGCTCCGGTTGCTTTCCTGACTGGGTAAAGTGGGGTGTTACATGGGGATCCTGGGCATTCTATTATAATCCCTTTCTCAATCAAAACTTTTATAATAGGTTCTATGCCCTTCTCTGCTTCAGGTTTTAGAGGATACTGTCTCTGATGTGGCCAAAAAGTACTTTTTGGGGTGATTTTTACTGGCTCTACCCCTTTTATAAGGCCTACATCAGCGGGCCCTGTGGACCATATCTCCTTTTCCTGAGTGAACAGTATCTGTGTGTTGTGTCATGGTTCCTCTAACAGAAGAACTTTCTCCCACCTGGATGACTGTAAGTGTATTCCTTTCTTTGTCTCAGTTACCCAGTTCAGGCTTTTCCGATATATTTTTGTGCTCGGTGAGTACTGCACTCCGAGGTCATAGGGTAAGTACTCCCATGGTGTTTTATCTGTCTGAGCCTCTTCTACCATCCCTCCTACCTGTACCCACCTTCCACCAGCCGGCATAGCCAGTGATATGTGTGGCACTGTGTGTCCTGCATAGAGTAACTGGTCTTGATCATTCAATTTTACTCCCACCCCTGTATACCCATTTTCTGTCCAGTATATGTAATCCAAGGTTATTCTGGTATTGGTGTGTTTGAAAAATGTTTTTCATAGTCCACATCCCTCCCCGGTGTACTTTCAAATTTCATAGTGCAGTGTGATGACCCTGTGCTTTGTTTTATACTGGAAGATGGAGCTAGGTCATTAGCCATGGCTACCAAAGTGCTGGATACTTGTCCTGGCCCTTTCAACACCATGTCTAATGTGTAGAAGTAATGTGGTTCACCCATCCCCTGCACTACATTTACATCGACAGGTATGTCCCCCATGTATGCTTAAATGCCTTTCTCTGTGGGAACCACTCTAATGTTGCATTTCAGCATCAGATCTCTACCCAAGAGATTTATCAGGCATCTAGGGGAGAGTATAAAAGGATGCTCAAATGTTTGGCCGTTGAACAATGTCACTGTAAGTGGGCATGATACAGGTTCGCTATTTGTCTGTCCTGCTGCTGACCTAACCAGTATGTTTTGTGACGACGTGTAACTAGTCCATGTGCCATCATCGCTCAATACTGACCTACATGCTCCTGTATCGCATAAAAATGTTATCATTACCCCCTCTACATCTAGTTTAATGACTGGTTGGTCTGCTAGAGCCATTAAGTCTATAAATGATTCTAAATTCAACACATCATTTATTTCTGGCAAATTTGCATCATTATTACCATACTCATACAATTCAGATTCAAGCAATTCTTGTTCAGCAAATATTTGTAAAGGAAGGGTACAACCTGGTTCTAGTCATTTGTCAGTCTGGTCATCGTCATCCGCTCCCTCTTCCTCCTGGTACTTTCTGTTTCTGCAGGAACGTGCTAAGTGGCCGGCCTTGCCACATACGTAACAATTTCCATAAAATTTTTCCTCTGCTTCCACCTCGACCACGTCCACGTCCTCTCCCTCCACGTTTTTGGTTATTTCCACCATCACCAGAAAAGAAAGCAAAAGTTATAGGTTGCGCTTTCCCATCAACAGAAGTCATCAAATACACCTCCTTTGGTTTACTATCTTGCTTTATCTGTTTCTTTTCATTTGCTCACTTACACTGCTCTTCTGCATGTCTAGCATATTCTATAGTTTCCCTAAGGGGACATGTTTTGTAAGTAATTTGGTGTTGTATCACAAAGTCATTTAGTTGCTGAGCATATGGTCCAGCAACCTCCCCATATATTGTTCCACACTTTCATCATCTTTTTGTACACACTTGTTTATCTTACTCCAGTCTGCGTGTTCTCTGTGTCTGTCAGCTATTCTGCCTATTAGAGTGTCTACTCGTTGGGTCAGTTCTTGTGATCCATATTGCAATGGCTCCCCCCTTGGGTCCAGTGGATTCCAGTTACCTTCACTAAGGATCCAATCGGACCCTAATATCTGCCTCAGACACCGAACAACCGCAACACCATTTAATTTAAAACTTTGCTGCAATCGCTGGAATTTAAGTCTGAAATTCCCATATTGTCATTTGGGTGGGGGACTTCTTCTACAGCTCTCCTCACATCTGCATCTGTCCATGCTCGGTATACTAGCATCGTGGGTGGGAACACATTTCCCCCCTCTAGGATTGGGAACCTCAATTAAGGGATAAAATGGCACAGATGTTATTCCCTTACCTCCGTATTGACGATCTGGTGCCCGCCTGGTTGTGGCGGGCCATCCTTCATAAGGTGGTGGTGTTGGAGGAGGTGGATTTGGAGCGGTGGCGGCAAGCAGGTATTTGCGGGCATCATCAAATTCGTCTTCTACATCATCACTATAAGTGACCATATTCCCAGGAGTTGGAGGGGCGGTCAGTCGTGGAAGTCTTTTCTGTGTACACATAAACATATCCTCTTTCAAAGGAGAGAGGTGGTTAACATTACATGTCCCTCCCCCCGTAGGCACCGTCATTGTGATACACATTTGCCTTTTTGTTTTCATCTTCAACAATTTTTTATTTTTAGTATAAAAAATGTATTTACTTTTTATTATTTTTATTTTTATTTCCTTAATTAAGTAACTTTGCGTTTACTTTTACTTTCGTATACTTCTTTGTGTATAGTAAAGCTCAATAAAGTTTGAACTTCTCCTATACCTTGCTTGTAATAAGGATTAATATTGCCAAGAAGTACTGGATACAGGGCACTGATTCCAGCAGAGGTAGTATAGTAGATGCTGTGTATCCAGTGGGTGCGGTGAGCATTGTCATCACTTAAAAGGGGATATAATAACATGCCTTTGTCTCTCTTTACAGCAACCACACTTTCTCCCTTCTGCTATTTTCCCTCAAGGTTACAGACAGACATATTTTACATAAAAACTAACACACACACACACAGAGGAAAAAATTAGAGTAGGAAAGGGGAGTGGTCTGCTATGTGGGGGGTTGGCCAGACCCTGCACATCTTCACATAATGCAGATCAGTCACCTCCCTGCCCAAAGGTCAAGCATCGAGTAAAGTTACAAAGACACAGAAACTTTATATATATACACAAATACACATAAGAAAACAATTCTAGAATACAGTGTTCACAATTCCCACACATAAGTGTGTTTTTACCAGACATAAGTTACAGATGCACACCAGAAACCCTGTGCATATTAAACATTTCTGTAGAGATAACCTTGAAAACTGCAGGGTCTAGAAACCACACTCCTGGCAGTGCGATTTATGCCCTTGAGAGCCTATCCACCTATACAAATACATATATATATACACATATACATATATATATATACATATATATATACCCACATATATACATATCTTGAACTCCTATAGTATCAATTAAAGTTAATAGATATACACAAAAAATAATATCACAGGTACATGGAAATATACATAGCATTACATATACATACAACAACCAACAGAACTTTTTATACATTTTCCAGAAATAATCTGTATATCTCCCACACCTTGGACCATCCGCCTTCTCCACACCCGAGTGTGGAAACCTGGTTCACAGAGAGAGTCGTTCACGCTACCTCTCGCACGCTACACCTCAAACACCACCACATATACTCGGCACATCAAGGACCCATAAAGCCCGTAGCTTCTGATGGGAAGTCTTGTTGTGCAGTTCCCTTTATTTTAAACCTTGCCACCCAACCTTCAGGGCCGACAGGTAAACCACTCAAAGTCCAACTGCACCATATACCGTGTGGTGCCTTTGTGGACGTATCCCTTACAAGTATAGCTCCCACCCAGGGCTTCATACACACAATCTTACAGAGTATTTTAGTAAGAAGTTATGAATACACAGAAACTGCAGACAAAATATTTCAACATTGTATAACCAAGTAAAGAATGAGAAAGATGGAAATTCAAGCAGTTAGATGCCTGTCGTGCTCAACTGCCACAAATTTTGGTTTGTGCGTCTTCCATAAACACAGGCAAGTCACAGGATTAGCCCTTCGGAGACTAGGTGGGTAATGCGTGACCACTCACTACCAAAAGTGGATAGTTTCAGGTAAGAATTTTGAGAACAACACAAAAGAATACATGTATATATATATACATACACTCACAAGTACACAGAAATATACAGAATGTTGACAGGTATATACCATAACCAATAAATCTGTTATGCGTGTTACACCCCTCACAAACATACATACACCCGGTACCGGTATTTAAATCATACAAAATGGTAACATGCACACACATACATATTTTCTTGCAAGAGCTCATTTGAAAGTCGGACTCATTTACCCCTTTTTCATGGTAAGCTTTCTCAATAACGTTACGTACGGAGAACTTATTTTATAGTCTTTTCCTCAGGATAATGACTCTTTTACCTCTCTGTGGGTAAGTGTCAACCCTTCTACCTATTACTAGGCTAGAAACCTAGTTGTACAACTCTTTTACCTAATATCACTGTTAGGCAAGGGCTGCAGACATACACACATATGCAAAATGCAGCAGAAATTCATATACTCACTGTCAGTTCGTTGTAAGCTGTGCCTTCTCATCCCTCGGAAAAACACCTTGCCTCTGTGGTCCAACTGATCGTATATATCAGGCCTGAGGTCTTTCTCAAGGTAAGGGAGTCCTCAGCGACTTACCCCCCGTGCACGGTAAAAGGAGTTTTGCTCCGTCCGAGGAATGAGAAGGGAAACAACCACGGCTCGAAGGACCAAAATGATAGGATCAGATTAGTGAGTAATCATGTATTCTGATGTGTGTATATTATTATATCTGAGTCTCAAGATATAATGAGAGAAAATAATGCACAGAAGTCAGACTGTCATCAGAATAATCTCTAAGTTTATTTGGGCGGGCAGCCCCTTATATAGCATAACACACGTCACAGCAAATAGGATTCAATAGAGTAAATACACCATCATAGCAGTTAAGCAAGTGTCTTTTTCTGTCTAAATCAGCGAAACATTCCTTATCACAAATAACGGCTTCCTGCAAAAGGTTTCTTAGTCAGCAGTTGCAAGCGTAAAAAGGAAACAGGAAACAGATGCACAAGGGAATATTACCTAAACATTTCTACAGATAACCTTCTTGAACATTCTCGTAAGATACATGAAAAAACAAGCTGATATACATTTATAATCATGATATTAGTCAATAAACTCATAATAAAGAAATTAATACCGAACAGATATTTTTAATAAATCAAAGTGATTGATGAGCCCATTGTCATTAATAATTAAACCTTGTACTGTTCTTTTCATAAATATAAGGTGCTGATACTTTATAATGGGTTGAACAGACATCTGCACTAAATGTAACTGTACAACGGTCATTATAAATGTAAAAATGGTTACATCTAAAGTTACTTTTAATCGATTAAGAATTGATTTAATTAAACATCACCCTCATCCTCTTTTTTCCCTCCATCCTCTCTCTTTTAAGTCCATTTGGTATAATATTCCTTTTCTTGCATTGTGACAAAAAATAAATGTAACTGTTAAGTTGTGTTATTTTTGTTGTTATTTTAAATAGTAGCTTCTGGATTCGGCTAAATGCGGTATCTTCCATTGTAATTGAAGAGTGAAGCAGCCGTGAATGTCCAGTAATCTAGTAATTTAGTAATTATTAATCCATATATATATATATATATATATATATATATATATATATATATAGATTAATAATGAGTATTGCAATATATTTTAATACCTTTTGTATTGGACAAACGTCTTATTTATAATGACGAGCTTTTCGAGAGGCTTAACCTCCCTTTATCAAGTCTCAAGCAATACTACATGAGATGGGACCCTCAGTTTGAATAATAACAGCAGATGCAGATAGAGTGGAAACAGCATCTGACATCATCAGGTAAATACATATATGGGGAATAAACACAACATAGCAAAGGAAACATATATACACATTTACATCAATATATACATGAAAAAGCAGAGCACTGTAGTCCACAGTGATATAGTATAATAATAAAAAAAAAATCACATGACATTCTGATAATGTGCTAGAAATCCAAGTCTATATTAAGTCCTGTGTTTTTAGTGTTGAAGAATGTGATCATCTTTACTTCAAATGCTTTTCTCTCTTGGATGCTTTTAAATTTTCCTCTGAGTATTTTGACTTTTAAGTTTTGGATGGAGTGATCATTCTGGCTAAAATGGTGTCCTACTGGGCTACAATAACTGTCTTCATTATGTTTTCTTATTAAATGCCTCTGTAAATTCATCCTTAAATGCATTTTTTGGCCGGTTTCTCCAATGTAACAACCTGTGTCTCATAAAGTACATTGTATTATATAAACCACATTTGACGATGTACATGAATATGATCCTTTGTTGTACTTACCATAAAGACGTGTAACAAATCCCAGCGTGTGACGACTCATGTTTATTTGTACTGACCATAAAGACGTGTAACACATCCCAGCGTGTGACGTCTCATGTTTACTTGTACTAACCATAAAGACATGTAACAAATCCCAGCGTGTGACGTCTCATGTTTATTTGTACTGACCATAAAGACGTGTAACAAATCCCAGCGTGTGACCGTCTCATGTTTATTTGTACAGATCATAAAGACGTGTAACAAATCCCAGTGTGTGACCGTCTCATGTTTATTTGTACTAACCATAAAGACATGTAACAAATCCCAGCGTGTGACCATCTCATGTTTATTTGTACTAACCATAAAGACATGTAACAAATCCCAGCGTGTGACCGTCTCATGTTTATTTGTACAGACAGTGAACAAAGGGACACCATCAGTTCTTCACAGTCTGACCAAGAAGAAGAGACAAATATGAGGAGTCCCCGGGAGATTAAAGAGGAGGAAATTCCTGTAAATATCAGTGAAGGTGAGTAATATCTTATGGACAATTATCACTTACTTCAGTCCTTATTGAGGTGGATTTATCCTTCATCTATCACCAAGAAAGTTTTACACACATTGCAGCTCATGATAAAGGTGATTTTCTCCCCAATGACACAATAACTGGTCTTCTCTCCATACAAAGTAATAACATTTGGTTGTTTCTGTCTTTGTGGATCTTTCAATTAAAGGCTTTAAATAGATTTTAAGACACAAACACTAGATTGATAGTAAATAAATACAATGATGAAAGTCTATAATCTGTTTATCTATATCTGTAGGACCTTTAGATGTGAGGCCTCCAGTTGTATCTAAGGTGGAACAAGAAGAACTGAATATAAGAGATCAGCAGCAGGTGAAGGAGGAGGAGAGTCCTGTGCATATCAGGGAAGGTGAGGAAGTAATACACAATAAGAACATTAATAATACATTCTGCAATGTTACACTGTCACCATAATATTACATTTATTTAACTCATAAGCACTAGGGAACATTTCTTATTTGCCGGTGTAATGACCCCAATCTGCCATTTTATTTTCAGTAGCACAACCTTGTCCGTCATACGAGTTGACTGTTGTAGAAGAAACTGAAATTGTCTGTCTGCAGATATGAACTAAAATGCACACATGCCTATTCTATCTACTTAAAAGCATGACTTAATTAAGACACAGAAAGGCTTGTGTTTATTTCAGATGTGATGCCTATATTAGGGGCAAGAGCAAATCCAGGGAAATATAGACCTGTAAGCCTCACATGTGTAGTTGGGAAGCTTTTAGAAGGGTTCATATACAAGAATATGTCTACAATTGTGGGCACCACTTCATAAAAAGGAAATTTTAGAGCTGGAAAAAGTACAGAGAAAGGCAACAAAACTAATAAGGGGAATGAGGGGCTAAGTTATGAAGAAAGACTAACCAAATTACACTTATTTTCTCTAGAGAAAAGGTGTCTAAGAGGAGATAATAACATTATATAAATACATCCAGGGTCAGTATAGGGATTTGTTAAGTGTACTTTTTGTGCCAAGAGGTTTTCAACTGACAAGAGGACATTCCTTGAGGTAATGAAAGAAAAGGGTTCTTCACAGTAAGGGTGTTTAATCTGTGGAATTCTCTACCAAAGGAGGGGGTGACAGCGAATTCGGTAGATAACTTTAAAAAAGCATTCAATATGTTTTTAAATAAAAAGGGCATTCAGGATAGTTATCATGGATAACTAGAGAAGAAGTATTGATCAAGGTAGGAGTCCGATTACAGTATCTGGTATCAGGAAGACAATTGGCAAATGTTTCAATGTTTTTTTTTTCTGTTTCTGTTTGCCTTCCTCTGGATCAATTAATAATTAGCAAATAACAATTATTACCAGGAAATAAATAATCCACTTATTATAATAAAAAAAGAGATCTAAAAAGGTTGAACTTGATGGACTGAACGTCTTTATTCAACCTCAAGTAACTAACTGTGTAACTTCCTGATAGAAGACTTTGTATAGTTAAACAAAAGACCATAATAGACAATAATTGGTATGTACCAGATCACACTGCACTCTATAGACATTCAGACATATTTTGTCTCCTTTTCTTATAATTAGAAAACAATGTTGTATGTCCATAAGGAGTTACATAACTGCCACTAAATTAATAGACTAAACTAAATCATCTTCAACCAAATTGACCTTTTATTAACTGCAAATTGGTCTCAGTGCGCTATAAATAATTATAATATCTATAATAGGTATATACTTACTAATCATTTACATGTAGAAAAATGTTAAAGCTGTCAGAATTTACTCCTGGTGCTTTTGTTTCCAACAGATGGATCCGAGATTTGGAATACCCTTGGAGAAGACCACATTTCTCACACAGTAGAAAAACCATTTGCATGTTCTGAATGTGGGAAATGTTTCAGTCGGGTCTCAAATCTTAATGTACATAAGAGGACTCATACAGGAGAAAAACCTTTTCCATGTTCTGAATGTGGGAAATATTTCGGTCATCTCTCAGTTCTTAAAGAACATAAGAGGACTCATACAGGAGAAAAAACTTTTATATGTTCTGAATGTGGGAAATGTTTCAGTCGGGTCGTATATCTTAATAGACATAAGAGGACTCATACAGGAGAAAAACTTTTTCCATGTTCTGAATGTGGGAAATGTTTCAGTTGGTCCTCACATCTTAATAGCCATAAGATGACTCATACAGGAGAAAAACCCTTTTCATGTACTGAATGTGGGAAATGTTTCAGTCGGGCCTCAAATCTTAATGTACATAAGAGGACTCATACAGGAGAAAAACCTTTTCCATGTTCTGAATGTGGGAAATGTTTCAGTCGGGTCTCATATCTTAATAACCATAAAAGGACTTATACAGGAGAAAAACCTTTTCCATGTTCTGAATGTGGGAAATGTTTCAGTCGGGTCTCATATCTAAATAGTCATAAGATAACTCATACAGGAGAAAAAGTTTTTCCGTGTTCTGAATGTGGGAAATGTTTCAGTCAGGCCTCAAATCTCAAGCAACATATGAAAACTCACACAGGATAAATACCATTTGCATGTTCTGAAACTTACACGAGAGAAAAAATGTGTTTCAGTCAGATTTGAACAAAAACACACACAGGATAAAGACCAGTTGTATGTATGGGATGTGGGGAATGTTTAATATGAGTCCGCCATTACACATCAACATGACACATCAAGCAATTCTACTAAGATCATATTAATGTAATTAACCAAAAACATTTAGCAAGCTCATAAAAATCTATGGAGATCTGTGTTGTAAATCACGTTAATATAACTTTAGTGCAATGCTGCTCTTCTAGTAAGTCCTACTAGTGTATCAGCATATATTCTTACAATACATACTATGAGGCTGCACTGGTTCTGTGCATTGCTGCTATCTGCTTGGTTACCAATAACCTTTCGATTTAAAGGGATATGTAAGTTTCCTGGGTTATTACTTTTCTGCACTCTATAAACAAGAAGCAGCAAATCTAAAAAAAAATTTTATTTGTATTAATATCGAAAAACATTTTTAATGATTATGTTGACAACCCCAGGGGTGTCTACATAGGTCCCTGACCCTCCCCCCCAATCACCATGCAGCATTAGGGGATTCATTTAACCCATTATTCACTTGCTGTTTCTTCCTTAGCCAATCTCCTTTCAGCTTCCTGTCTGTGATGTGTGCTATGTGCTGCTGCTGACATAGTGCCTCACTACATATCCCAGGCTGCTTTGCAGTACAAACAGGAACCCCAGAGTTTGTTCAAATGTTTCAGCTAACCTGATTGGCCAAAACAAATTATTTTAAATTTTATGTTAATTTAGCCTGGATTTGGAGGGTGTTAACCCTAATTTGCAACTGTCAGAAATTACAATACATTTTGCTAACTTCAAGGTAAGTGTTTAAATGTTTATTTGGGGATTTTTTTTAAATACACTATTTTTTATATAATCTTTATATATTTTTCAACCTTAATAGCCCCTCCCATTATTTTTTTTGTTTTCTATGTGCGTTTGTTGCATCAAACAAAGCATTGGGTCTGTAGAGCTGTAAAAGTAAAACACTATGCTCTTAGGTCCTGTAAGACTCAGAAATGTCACAAATGTCTACAAATGTATACTGTGTTTATATGTGATACTAATATGTATAGTATGATAAATATTTATGTTGCAGATGTTTTAATTAATTAAAATGATTGATGAGCTCATCGTCAATATGAATTACACCTTGTACTGTACAAAAAATATATATTTTTGAATAAATATAAGGTGCTGATACTTTATAATGAGTTGAACAGACACGTGCACTAAATGTAACTTTTTTAAATGTGTAATAGTTATATCTAAAGTTTTTTTTTTTATTGATTAAGAATTGACTTCGATATTGCTTGCTAATCTATCACCCTCATCTTCTGTTTTTTTCTCCTAATGCTCTTTCCCCCAAATCTTCCTTTCCATCGTCCCTCTTTCCCCCCAGCCAATCTCTCCCCTTGCTATTTTTCATCACATTTTAACCCTTTATTATACCTCCTATCTCCCCCTCACTCTTCTTCCTGTGTATTCCTGCCACTTCTTCTTTATATGATCTGCTTCGGTTAAGTCCCCACCTTATTTGACTTTTATCACTCTGACTTTGGCAGGATGTGGTTATCTTATTCTATCTCTTTATATCGCTCATTATAGAGTGTCTCCTTGTCTCTTCTAGAACTTTACATTCAGTTGGACAAATATTTTATATTTTCCTATCTCCATTAACTTTCTTTCTTTCTTTCTTTCGCTACTTTCAAAGCCTCATCAGACAGACATTTTCGCTTCCTAGTTTTCTTTCTTTTGGGGGATATTCTTTGTTGCTGTTTTCTGTACAATGTCACAAACTTCTCTCCAAAGTTCTTAATGTATTCGATCTACCATGTCTAGTGTCTTATATATATTATTTACCTACACTGTATATCCATAGTGTATATTATTTACTTTGTATCTACTCGTCGGATGATTTTACCTCTTTTTCTTCAGTCTAACTCTGAACCTAACAATAAAAAGTTCATGATCTGATCCACATTCAGCTCCAGGTTTTGACTATATAGAGCTCCTCCATCTTTGGTTGAAAAGTATATAGTCAGTAATAAGTTGTATTTTCCAGAACCCAAGATCTCTGTAGATGGTGACGGCAGCCATGATATGGTCAGATGTTTGCGGCTCCTGTATATGCTTAACATGAATATGATGTCACCTGAACTTTATTGTACAATGTACAGAATATTTATAGGGAAAATACAATAATATATAAATACATTAACACAAATAAATTAAACAGTGGTGCCATTTAGCACAATTACTTGGTAACACAATCAAGATCAAGATCATGAACTGCACTTTTAGTAGAACTGTTCATAAGCTCACAAGTTCACTCCTTCTGCTTATATTGGGTTCTCACTACTCACCTGCACAACAACCACTGCACAAGTCCACAAACACCCTTATGGTTCAGAAAAAACATCACAGAAAAACAGATGCAAATAAAATAAATATGGTATATTGTGTATATACCAGAGTCACTGGACCACCAGATAAACCATAACTGTATTTCTTGGAATTCTGAGCAGGGATTTTTGTTTTACTTGTTTTAGACTAGCACATATGAACACATGTAGTATATATACAGTATGTATATGGGTTTTCTGGTAGTCCATACTAGATGCTTCCACTTCTGTCGACCTGGGTTCAATTCTCAGTCAGAAAACCTAGACGTCACACCACCTTGAAGCCGAGCAGGGTGGGGCCTGGTCAGTACTGAGATGGGAGATCACCTAGGAATACCAGGAGTTGTATGCTGTGGCCCACTGAAGAAGAAACTGGCAACCCACTCCAGTATCTCTGCCATGAATACCAAGCATGACCATGGGCATAAAGATGTTCTGTTGTGTAACGGTCCATAAGGGTCACAAAGAATCAGAAACCACTGAATAACGCAAAAAAAGGTATATATTCTATATTCTTTATTTTACCAGCCTTCACAAGCATCAAACTATCTCATCTATCGTTCTTTCCTACTACCCCTATTAGCCAGCTATCCTCTGGATTCTTCACTTAAATAATAACCATGAATGCCACCCATGACACTTATTATTAACCCCTAAACTATTTGGTAGCTACAGACCCCGATGGAATATTATGTTATATCCAGGGTCCTTAGAACCACCATGGCACCTAAAATGAACCCTGGTAGTGTGTAACTCCTATTGCTCTCATATGGTATTCTAAACTATAATCATGGGGGAGTCTATGAACTCCCATTGCACTTAAAGGGATATCTAAGCGAGCTGGATTAATACATTTTTGCACTCTGTAGGCAAAAAGCAGCCTATGTGTATGCAGCACATCTCATAAAACATGTTATTTTTATTAAGATCTAAAAATCCCTCTAATGATCATGTTGACACCCCCAGGGGGTGTCTACACAACATCCTGATCCCCACCCAATCAGCATGCAGCATCCGGAAAGCAATATTAACCCACTATTTATCTGCTCTTGCTAGCTCAGCCAATCTCCTTACAGCTTCCTCCTTGCAGCTTCCTGTCACATGTCAGTGATACACTTCATTTCCCAGGCTCCTTTCCTACATATTCCATGCTGCTTTGCACCACAGCCAATAGGAGAGCAGTGTTGTCACTGCTGGTATATGACATCCCTACTTCCTGTCTATGCTGTGGGCTGTTGCCATAGCAAATAACATAGTGCTATATCTCAAATCTTTCATCTAACCGGATTGGCCAAAGCAAATTGAAGGGGGTGTTAACCTTCATTTTAAACTGTCAGAAATTACAATACATTTTGTTAACTTCAAGGTAAGTGTTTAAATGTTTATTTTTTTTATTTTTTCAGGCAAACATTTGTTTTCATACACTTCTGATTCTCCTCCATAAGATGCATTCATAATCCAAGAAACTTAGATATCCCTTTGATATTAAATCCTATTACATAGGGGTCTCTAGGGATCTCCATGGTATTCAAAACTATAATCATAGCAGTCCCTATGGTGCCCTATGACACTTAATATCTATGGTGGTCCCTACTGATTTGTGCATTCTGACCACACTTAACCAAACAGCAATATGGCAGGGGACATTCAAATATTCAGTTTTGAAATGTGAAGCTTCTGGTGGTAGATAGGATGCCTTGGGAGTCCTTATGGATCCCCTTTGGAAGATATACCCTGATCTGTAATATACAGATTACTTGTTAATTTCAAATTGATCCAGAGGAAACAAACTAAAGAAAAAAACAAGTCAAACTTTGCCAATTGTCCCAAAAAGGAAAATAAATGAATTATTTCCTGACCCCAGATACTGTCTATCGGACTCCTCCCTGGATCAATACTCTGTCTCTGATTATCCAGGATAACAGTGAATGCCCTTAATTTAAAAAACTAGTAACTTGCTCGTCATAAATGACGTGCTGTGTGCTCTTTGTCTCTCCCCTCCCTCTCTCTCCTTCCTTCTATTTCTCTCCCTCTCTCTTTCCCTCCCTCTCTGCCTCCTCTCTTCTTTCCTTCTCTCTCTCTCTCTCTGTCTCCCCCTTTTTCTTTGTCTCTGCCCTCCTTCTCTCTCTTTGCCTCCTCTAGCCCCCCCTCTCTCTCTTCCCCTCCTCTCTCTCCTTCCTACTCACTCTCTCTCCCTCTCTTTCCCTCCCTCACTGCCACATCCCTCTGTCTCCCCCTCCCTTTCTCTCCCTCCAACTCTTTCTCCCTCTCTTCCCCTACTTCTCTCTCTATGCCTGTCCCCTCCTTCTCTCTCTCTCTCCCCCTCCCTCCTCCTCTGCCTCCTCTCTTTCTCCCCCTCCTTCTCTTCCCTCTTTCTCTCTCTCTGCCTACCCCTCTCTCCAACTCCCTCTCTCTCACCCTCCTCTCTCTTGCTCTACATTACTCCCCCATCCCTCTGTCTCTCCCTCACTTTATCACCCTCCCTTTCTGCCACCTCTCCCTCTCTCTTTCCCCCTCCCTGTCCCTCTCCTCCTCTCTACCCCTCCCTCTCTTCCCCTTCTCTCTCTCCTTCCTACTCACTTTCTTTCCCTCCCTCACTGCCACAACACTCTGTCTCCCCCCTCCCTTTCTCTCCCTCCAACTCTTTCTCCCTCTCTTCCCCTACTTCTCTCACTATGCCTGTCCCCTCCTTCTCTCTCTCTCTTTATCTCTTTCTTTTCATCCCTCTCTACCTCCTCTTTCTCCCCCCTTTCTCTCTCTGCCTCCCCATCGCTCTCTGCCTCCTTTCTCCCCTCTCAACCCCCGTCTCCTCTCTTTCCCTTACTTATGCATGCACAGTTGTAAGATTCATGGCAGCTGCACCACCTGTGATCAGTGGCATCCCATACACCCATCAGTGGCATCCCATTACACCCAGCAGTGGCATCCCAGACACCCATCAGTGGCATCCCATTACACCCATCAGCGACATCCCATACACCCATCAGTGGCATCCCATTACACCCATCAGTGGCATCCCATACACCCATCAGTGGCATCCCATACACCCATCAGTGGCATCCCATTACACCCATCAGTGGCATCCCATACACCCATCAGTGGCATCCTGTTACACCCATGAGTGGCATCCCGTTACACCCATCAGTGGCATCCCATACACCCATCAGTGGCATCCCATACACCCATCAGTGGCATCCCGTTACACCCATCAGTGGCATCCCGTTACACCCATCAGTGGCATCCCATTACACCCATCAGTGGCATTCCATAAACCCAGCAGTGGCATCCCATACACCCATCAGTGGCATCCCATTACACCCATCAGTGGCATCCCATACACCCATCAGTGGCATCCCATTACACCCATCAGTGGCATCTCATACACCCATCAGTGGCATCCCATTACACCCATCAGTGGAATCCCATACATCCATCAGTGGCATTCCATAAACCCAGCAGTGGCATCCCATACACCCATCAGTGGCATCCCATTACACCCATCAGTGGCATCCCATACACCCATCAGTGGCATCCCATACACCCATCAGTGGCATCCCATACACCTTATCGTGGCATCCCATACACCTATCAGTGGCATCCCATACACCCATCAGTGGCATCCCATACACCCATCAGTGGCATCCCATACACCCATCAGTGGCATCCCATTACACCTATCAGTGGCATCTCATACACCCATCAGTGGCATCCCATACACCCATCAGTGGCATCCTGTTACACCCATCAGTGGCATCCTATTACACCCATCAGTGGCATCCCATTACACCCATCAGTGGCATCCCTTTACACCCATCAGTGGCATCCCATACACCCATCAGTGTCATCCCATACACCCATCAGTGGCATCGCATTACACCCATCAGTGGCATCCCATTACACCCATCAGTGGCATCCCATTACACCCATCAGTGGCATCCCATACACCCATCAGTGGCATCCCGTTGCACCCATCAGTGGCATCCCGTTACACCCATCAGTGGCATCCCTTTACACCCATCAGTGGCATCCCATACACCCATCAGTGTCATCCCATACACCCATCAGTGGCATCCCATTACACCCATCAGTGGCATCCCATACACCCATCAGCGGCATCCCATACACCCATCAGTGGCATTTCATTACACTCATCAGCGGCATCCCATACACCCATCAGTGGCATCCTATTACACCCATCAGTGGCATCCCATACACCCATCAGTGGCATCCCATTACACCCATCAGTGGCATCCCATACACCCATCAGTGGCATCCCATTACACCCATCCGTGGCATCCCATACACCTAATCGTGGCATCCCATACACCCATCAGTGGCATCCCATACACCCATCAGTGGCATCCCGTTGCACCCATCAGTGGCATCCCGTTACACCCATCAGTGGCATCCCTTTACACCCATCAGTGGCATCCCATACACCCATCAGTGTCATCCCATACACCCATCAGTGGCATCCCATTACACCCATCAGTGGCATCCCATACACCCATCAGCGGCATCCCATACACCCATCAGTGGCATTTCATTACACCCATCTGTGGCATCCCATTACACCCATCAGTGGCATCCTATTACACCCATCAGTGGCATCCCATACACCCATCAGTGGCATCCCATTACACCCATCAGTGGCATCCCATACACCCATCAGTGGCATCCCATTACACCCATCCGTGGCATCCCATACACCTTATCGTGGCATCCCATACACCTATCAGTGGCATCCCATACACCCATCAGTGGCATCCCATACACCCATCAGTGGCATCCCATACACCCATCAGTGGTATCCCCTTATTCCAGTACCTTGCATAGCAGCATCAACAACTTATCCGGATTGAGTGGGTAAGGAGAGGTAAGGAGAAGCATTTATTAAAACTCTTTACTAAAAAGTACTATGTGTGAAAAACAACTTCACAACAGGGCCATTGTTTTCCTTAAAACTACAGAACGTGTCTTCACAGAGATCAAGTAAAGTCCAATTAATTTATAATGGGGGATTTAAACTAGATAATTAGTTTTTGATCTTATTTGTCATTCCATAGGGTCCTACGTACTTCACACTTTGGGTTTATGAGCTAAATACTAGAGACAAATCTCATCTTGTGTAGTGCAGAGAATTTGTATGAGCAACCCTGGACCAGACGAGATAGACATCATACTGCTGACCATGATGGAGACACCTAAGATATGGTTTATGAATAATGTTTTTATTATCAAAATACCGGACATCTGCCATTCCCAGATTAGTTTGCCAGACTGTCAGATAGTAAAGTTTGATTCACCACTCCAGAGGACACATGGCAGAAGCTTGATGAGCTGACTTGTTGGTAAGGTGACATCCTATGACAGTGCCATGTTGAAAGCCAATGAGCTCTTCAGTACTACCCATTGGAATACCAATGTATGATTATTGTGTGGCAGTATACTTTATTTTATGCATCTTTCAGAAATGGGTGTGGCTGAAATGGTCACATTTATTAATTACAAGGGTGTCTACATACTTTTAGCCAGGTGGTTGTCACAAAACTTGGCTCATTCTAGAAAATGCTAATTCTCTACTAGCCGGGGGTAAGAGTGATAATTTCAGTCATTTCCTGCTTCCATGGGATCTCCTCAGTCAAAAAAATTATTCTTTCCATTTCGGGGTACTGGCCCTTTCAGAACTGGACAGTCCAGAAAAACAGTGACCAGTGTGCATCTTGTTACACAGACTTGGGATAGCCTCTGGTAGGACAGCTGGTAAATGGAAATGTCTGAGTACACTGCTCCTTGGAAGAGCCAGACAGTCTAAATTGGCGTGAAAAATAGACAGATCTTTCATTTTTTATGTTTTCTACCAATTTATATTTGGAACGTCATGTTGTCAATCTAAAAAAGGCCATATAGTGTTTAATGATTCCACTATTTTGCTTTACCACTCATATTGTAATATAGTGGTAGAAGTCCTATATTTTCTATATATTATTATTATTATTCTTTTATTTGTACTGCAGCGGTAGAAGACAAATCTTTGCTATATATATATATATATTAGCGTATTGCCCGTCAAAAAATGACGGCAATGAGATGTGTATGTTTGTAAAGTTGTTTAGTTATTAATATACATATGGAATTGTAAGGTAGCTAATGTTGTTTTGTGTGTACTACTGAAATATATAATACAAATTAAGAAATGAATATACTTTACCTATTTTGAAGCATTGTGTTGAAGAGCTGTGAACCTTGTTTGATGTTGCTGCAGCATTAGTGGTGTGGATCTGCTGTGTAAGCGTGGTGAATGTGTGCAGTGTAATAGTGTGCGTGCGCGAGACAAAACCGTTAGCGTAGTTGTTTACTTCCGCATTATCGTAAAGTATGCGTCTTAGCGGATCATCCGTACGTCGTTTAATGGCGGATAATGTGTGGTATGCATCTTAGCGGATTATCCGTAAGTGTTATCCGTGGTTAGAGTGCTGTAGCCTCGTTTTCGTTTTGTTCGGCCGCCATTTTTTCTGTCGCTTCGAGAATTTTGTAGTGTCTAAACTTTTTTATTTTGAGGTAAATGAAGGTGTAACTTGTTTTTTTGAGGTCGTGGATGCTCCCTCTTGCTGTCGGTAAGAGTTTTATGTATGTGCTGTGTGTATTTATTGTGTTTGTATTTTTTTTCATGTTCGCGAGCTGCGGCCGTATTTTTTTGCTACGGTTTAACGGCTCGCCTGCAATGAGCGCCTGAGGCGCTCATTGCCAAAGTGCTACAGTTTAATGGCTCACCTCGCTACGCGAGGCGCGCCTGCAATGAGCGCCTGCGGCGCTCATTTCCAAAGTGCTACGGTTTAACGGCTCGCCGGGCGATCAGCGCCTGCGGCGTTCATCTCTAAGGCCACTAAAGTACTACGGTTTAACAGCTCACCTCGCTGCGCCAGGCTCGCTAAGCCTGCTAAATTGTACGGACCACTCAAACAGCGTGACGACGATTCGTAGCAGGACAATTATAATATGTGATATATATAACAAAGAAGAAACTTAATCTGTTTCTTAGCTCATAGTTAAAATCAACCAGTACCATTTCCTTTTCCTTGTTTTCACATGAGGATATATAACTTAGAATGAGCACAAATACCCCGTATTGATCAGATATTGCTTATAATCTAGTCTAGCGGATTCAGAAGCTTTAACATTAGTGTGATTTTAAATGATGAGTTGAATGTGCATACATTATGATGGTGGGGTCTGAAAGCGGGAAATACCAATCAGATTGTCCTGAGCTGCATGTTTGCTCCCTAATGACATCATAAGATGCCCAACGCGCGTTTCATGAAGCAGTTTGGCTTCACTCATCACGGTGAATCAACATGCCTTTTTTTATATTTATGCAAAAATCAACAACAATGTTTCTTTCTTTTTAAGCATATATAGTATATAATTTTATTATAAGTTGTCACTTCAAAGAAAAGTAGAATAACAAATCATGAAGAATTAGAAAATATATTCTTAGAAATTAAGGTTTAATAATAGCCAAGAGAGTGAATATAACAACTGATAAAAAAACTGATCCACAAGGGATTAGTACATTTGGGGTTAATCCTTTTTACTAATCTTGGGGGATTGATTTAAAGCCTATTGAGGTAACAGGATAACTCATATATAACTGAGCCATGTGGGGTTAGTAGTTTTTTTATTCCAATATTTGTAATTAATCTTGTGGGTTTAGCAAGCATAACATTTGAAGAAGAAGATTTACATAACAGCTTTTCAGAGGTGTAATTATATCTGATATTAGACTGATTAATGTGGGATCAGTTAGTATCGGTGTAAGTGATAACAATACTCAAGCGTCCTTCAGAGGTGATTTAATCACCAATATAAATGTGCACACAATCTATGAAACTTGCTATTTATTCCAGCTAAGAACTGTAAATATCATGAATACGTGTTTTAGTGGATAATAAAAAGTGTGAACTGGGATATAAAAACTATATTAAATTTCAATCTGCACGAATAGCAAGTGTTGATAAATGAAGACGAAACCATCAGAAACACTATGGAGTCTGTCTAGCACTATATGGATACTGAATAAGGGGAGTCCAATAGTGATGTGAGCTGAGTGAATTATTATTTACACAGCACTAAAAAGTCATATACTTAAATAACAAATATTTAGCTCTATACTATATGTTATTATGAGCAGGATGAGGCTCAATTGTTTTTAATTGTTCATATACAATAAATAATTTTAAATTAATAAATAAAATTGGATTTTAAATAAAATACAGTATACATAATTTGTGGGACATAATCTTTAACTACAAAAGGATGATTTATTTATTTTTGTTCTCTATGATGGTTTGGCTTTACCATTTCTTCGGACAAAACCACCACTGAAAACTTCATCCATTAATTAAAATAAACATTGTGGAAGTTTCTATTTCTCTCCACACATAGCTGTTACTTAATCACAGAAGTTATAACAAATAAAAAGAGGAGCGGACAAATTCACTAAAAAAACCAAAGTGGATAATATCCAATGAGTCACGATACAAATACCTCTAAGTTTGCATAATGTGACTGGCAGTATATGCGTATGAGTTTTTGTGAGTATCTATGATGATATATAAAACAATACACAACGCTATTTGTTAATCCATTTCTTTATCTTTTATTAGTTGTTCTTCTTTAATTTTTCCTCTACATTGATCCATTGCTTAACCTAATCCATAAGGCAAACAATTGGTTTACATAAAATGCAAAGAGAATCAAGCATGAAAGTCATCTTGTTTCAAGGTTACTCACCTTATAAAAGAGAGGTCCCTTTGTGTCCTCTCCTGGCCTCCGTAGAAGCTGTCAGTGTAACATGCACATCTGGCTGTTTTTGCCCTAGGTGGCATCGCTGTTGGGTGACGTCAGACACCGGAGGGTCTGAGTTGTTAGTACACAGAGAGGAAGTTGGGGTTAACATCCAGACACATAGCGGTAATGAGTGAGTGCTGGTATTTGCATTTTTCATGGGGAATATACTCTAACTTTAGTTTTGAAAAATTACAATACAATTATTTCCATGGACTATTTGATGTACTGAGCACTCAGGTACCCACTCAGTTTAGTCATCTTGGATTACAGAAGACTATCACAGGGCTGAGAGTTTGTGGAGGACTAGACCACTAGAAAATATCTTGGATAACTGAGGTTAACTGTAAGGGTTAAAAGATTATGGCGCGAGTAGTCTAATTGTCACATATTATAGAGTTAATCCCTCTTTACATTCTGGACTGGTTTTATATTTTGGACATTACTGACATCACACTATCACTAAGCTCTTTTCAGATCAGTCCGAAAAAGGACACAAATCTTTGGTGACCCCAATTATTTCAGCAATAATGGAGAGTGACAGTTATACTATACCCATAAGTATTAATCCTCAGTGCGAAATAACCTATACAATCCAGACAGGGATCACAATAACAAGTATTAATCATCTATGAGGAATTGGGGAGTGGGATTTACCATGGTAAACATTGTGATAACTTACTGAGGGCACACGTGATCTTCATGATGACCTATGTGTGGTGGCCACTCTATACATTGTACTCTATTGAGTGGATTAAGTTATTGGTACATGTTATGTGAATAATAGAGAACTTTGGAAATATTCCCCCCTTTTTGTCTATAGCAGAATATTTAATAAACGGGACACTTGTCCCACAATTATACTGAAGTTAGAAACACTCCAGCACATAACATTTTAAATATATTTTAATCTGCATTTTGGTTAGTATAGAATGTAACAATGGATGTAACTTTTTTAGAAATCATTAAAGTTAAGTTTTATTAGAAACTAAGTTCTTCCCCTTTTCCTGTGTCTGATCCCCTTGGAGATACATATTCTGAATTAATGTGTAATATATAATACTAATTATCTTAAGAGTCATTGTTCTAATCTCTAATTACCCCTTGATGGTTATTACTAGTTCTCTGGTATACCCTCCAATGTGGTTTATTAGTTTAATCACAGAAGTCCCGCTGTCTATGGAACATAACATGGAGGTTGAGTCTTGGTCTCCACCTGTGATAGAGAGGGAACTTGAGTGTCCATGACTTTTAGGCACGGGGAAGAGGTGCAGCAAGTCAGACGTATTACCAGATCATATGGACCATATCATTTATATGTAAAGGTAAAGCTTTGTATTTGTGCCGTTGTCACACCTGTGCTGCGTCACAGTTCAAACAATGTTTAATTGTTTCTGATTAATGCTTTTTGTTGAAATCATATATAAAAATAAAGATATTTTTGATAAAAAAATAAAATAAATATATATATATATATATATATATATATATATATAATTTTTATGTACAAATAGATCCAATAAACTATTTTATACATGGCATATGCACGCTGTATTTCATGTATATATATATATATATGTATATATATATATTTCTCCTACACACATCTCATACATAGCATTACATCCTTAATGCAATCTGTCAGTGTCATATATAAAATACAATTAGTGAGGTGATTTCAACTCATTCCCTAGTAATGTATCTCATGCTGTAACATAGAGATCATTATTGCCAGCACTTTTTAAGACTTTTCAGCTCTTGCCCATTACCAAGATGGCGGATCCGTAGTCCCGTCACAGATTTTCTCTTCCTAGTTACAATAGGCGTAGTCTAAGAAAGAAACCGGAAGTGAACGAGGAAGACGGCCTAAGTAGGCCTGAGTTATAACGCGATGCGGGGAACGTCTAGAGATGTAAGTTTGTGTGAAATAAATCAATAGTTAGGCAGATAAGGGCAATATATGTCTGTGTGTTGGGAGTAAATATACTTATAGTATGAGTGGGGAGTAAGGAGTGTATGTAGAACTATACAGGAGCTGAGGATTATGGGATATGTAAATGGACTATACACTAACACACAGTGATACTAGAGAGATACCCACCCCCTCCCCCCACACTACAATCACTCATTCCATGCAGTATATAGTTATATTCCCAGGAGAGATACAATATGTATATGGGGGCTATATATATCTATGTATACAGAGCCTGAGGATCATGGGAAAATATCTACCTGTATATAACTCTATCTATCCCTCTGTCTATCTATCTATCTATCTATCTGTGACTGGTTATCAGGTGCGAGTGGGATAAAGACAGGGAACAGATTACCGGATATAATGACTTGGATCTAGATTACCTTAGTGACTACCGTCCAATTAAATCATATTACAGGGACAGAGTTATGGTGTCATAGATCAGGCACATGTGCAAGGGAATCATTAGTGGGAAAAAAGACCCGTCCAATGGATGGAGGATGGATGGACAGGGTGCCCCTAGGGAAGATGGTCCTCACGTCCCAAGTTAATTTCAGATACCCTGCACTGCTATAGAGGGCGGCTCACTCTGCATGAGACTGCACCTGGCCAGTGGAGGTCACAACTGTGATATCACTGGTAGTGCAGAAGTTAATAGTTTATTGTTTCTCTGGCAGTATAGGGGTTAAGAATTTGATATGGCTTAGGCATCACATGAGTTTATATAGTTCAGTGTGTCTGGCTTTGTAGTATTGAATGGGTTAACTTCCAGGCTCTCCCGTTATCCTGCCCTTTACAGCAGTCTTGCCCCCAAATACTGCGCTCTCCAGTAGTCTGCCCCAATAATGTTTCCTTCAGCAGTCTGCCCCCAAATACCGTGCTAATAGTCTGCCCCCCAATAATGTGCACTCCAGCAGTCTGCCCCCAAATACTGCACTCTCCAGTAGTCTGCCCCCACAATAATGTGCACTCAAGGAATCTGCCGCCAATAATGTGCACTGCAGCAGTCTGCCCCCAAATACTGCGCTCTCCAGTAGTCTGCCCCCCAATAATGTGCACTCCAGCAGTCTGCCCCCAAATACTGTGCTCTCTAATAGTCTGCCCCCAATAATGTGCACTCCAGCAGTCTGCCCCCAAATACTGCGCTCTCCAGTAGTCTGCCCCCCAATAATGGGCACTCCAGCAGTCTGCCCCCAAATACTGCACTCTCCAGTAGTCTGCCCCCCAATAATGTGCACTCCAGCAGTCCTGCCCCCAAATACTGTGCGCTCCAGTAGTCTGACCCCCAATAATGTTCCCTCCAACGTCTGCCACCAAAGACTGCACTCTCCAGATGTTGCCCCCCCCAATAATGTGCACTCCAGCTGTCTGCCCCCAAATACTGCACTCTCCGTAGTCTGCCCCCAATAATGTGCTCGCCAGCAGTCTGCCCCCAAATACTGCACTCTCCAGTAGTCTGCCTCCCAATAATGTTCCCTCCAGCAGTCTGCCCCCAAATACTATGCTCTCCAGTTGTCTGCCCCCCAATAATGTGCACACCAGCAGTCTGCCCCCCAAATACTGCACTCTCCAGTAGTCTGCACCCCAATAATGTGCACTCCAGCAGTCTGCCCCCCAATACTGCGCTCTCCAGTAGTCTGCCCCCCAATAATGTGCACTCCAGCAGTCTGCCCCCAAATACTGCGCTCTCCAGTAGTCTGCCCCCCAATAATGTTCCCTCCAGCAGTCTGCCCCCCAAATACTGCTCTCTCCAATAGTCCTCCCCCCAATATGTTGCCTCCAGCAGTGTGCCCCCAAATACCGCACTCTCCAGTAGTCTGCCCCCTAATATTCTGCACTCCAGCAGTGTGCCCCCAAATACTGCGCTCTCCCAATAGTCTGCCCCCCAATAATGTTCCCTCCAGAAGTCTGCACCCAATATACCGCACTTCTCCAGTAGTCTGCCCCCTAATAATGTGCACTCCAGCAGTCTGCCCCCAAATACCTCACTCTCTAATAGTCTGCCCCCCAATAATCTTCACTCCAGCAGTCTTCCCCCAAATTACCGCGCTCTCTAATAGTCTGCCCCCCAATATGTGCACTCCAGCAGTCTGCCCCCAAATACTGCGCTCTCCAGTAGTCTGCCCCCCAATAATGTGCACTCCAGCAGTCTGCCCCATATACTGCGTCTCCAGTAGTCTGCCCCAATAATGTTACCTCCAGCAGTCTGCCCCCAATACTGCTCTCATCCAATAGGTCTGCCCCCCAATAATGTTGCCTCCAGCAGTCTGCCCCCAAAATACCGCACTCTCCAGTAGTCTGCCCCCTAATAATGTTGCCACCAGCAGTCTGCCCCCAATTACCGCACTCTCCAGTAGTCTGCCCCCTAATATTCTGCACTCCAGCAGTGGTGCCCCCAAATACTGCGCTCTCCCAATAGTATGCCCACCCAATACTGTTCCCTCCAGAAGTCTGCACCAAATACCGCACTCTCCCAGTAGTCTGCCCCCTAATAATGTGCACTCCAGCAGTCTGCCCCCAATACCTCACTCTCTAATAGTCTGCCCCCCAATAATCTTCACTCCAGCAGTCTTCCCCCAAATACCGCGCTCTCTAATAGTCTGCCCCCCAATAATGTGCACTCCAGCAGTCTGCCCCCAAATACTGCGCTCTCCAATAGTCTGCCCCCCAATAATGTGCACTCCAGCAGTTTTCCCCCCAAATACTGCGCTCTCCAATAGTCTGTCTCCTGAGCTCTTTTGACGGTGCGCATTTCAATATGGCGCGCTATAAACGGGGGGTGCCATATATATATATATATATATATATATATATATGTATAAATATCACATATATAGTTGTGAGCATACAAGGTTGTTGCTAACGCGAGTTGTTGCTAAAGCGAGGGCCTCAGTTTGCTGGCAAGGAGCGCTGTCGTAACGCAAAAAACATACGAGACACGTTACCACACATTACGACCTCGCAAAAATCGTCCGCAACCCACGAACTTGAAAAAATGAAAAAACACAATAAATCTACACCACAACACATACATAAAAAGCTTACCTACAGCAAGAGGGAGCATCCAGGACCTCAAAAAATGAAGTTACACCTTAATTTAACTCAAAATAAAAGAGTTTAGACACTCCAAAATTCTCTAAGCGAGAGAAAAAATGGCTGTCTGAACAAAACGGAAAAACGAGGCTACAGCACTACTAAAACACGCAAAAAACACCACAAGAAAACTTGCAAAACACCACAAAAAAGCTACGGATATTCCACTAAGACGCATACCACACATTACCCGCCATTTTAGAAACAAGCGGAAGTACACAACTACGCTTACGGTTTGGTCTCGCGCACGCACACTATTACAGCTACACACATCATCACACTTACACAGCAGCTCCACACCACTAATGCTTCAGCAACATCAAAACGATTGTCAGCTCGTCAACAGAATGCTTCCTGCATATATTACTTCAAAATAGGTAAAGTATATTCATTTATTAATGTATTATCTATTTCATTATACACCCAAACAGCATTAGCCTCACTTACAATTTTATTGCGTCATTTTTTGATGGGCAATTCGCTAGTATATATATAATATATAAAGGGAGAGAGAGAGAGACATGTAACAAATCCCATTTGTGACCGTCTCATGTTTATTTGTACTGACCATAAAGACGTAACACATCCCAGCCTGTGACCAATCTCATGTTTATTCGTACAGACCTAAAGATGTGTAACAAATCCCAGCGTGTGACCGTCTCATGTTTATTTGTACTGACCATAAAGACATGTAACAAATCCCAGCGTGTGACCGTCTCATGTTTATTTGTACTGACCATAAAGACTATGTAACAAATCCCAGCGTGTGACCGTCTCATGTTTATTTGTACTGACCATAAAGACATGTAACTAATCCAGCGTGTGACCGTCTCATGTTTATTTTTACTGACCATAAAGACATGTAACAAATCTCAGCGTGTGACCTTCTCATGTTTATTTGTACAGACCATAAAGACTTGTAACAAATCTCAGCGTGTGACCGTCTCAGGTTTATTTGTAGAGACCATAAAGACATGTAACAAATCCCAGCGTGTGACCGTCTCATGTTGATTTGTACTGACCATAAAGACATGTAACAAATCCCAGTGTGTGACCGCCTCATGTTTATTTTTACTGACCGTAAAGACATGTAACAAATCTCAGCGTGTGACCGTCTCATGTTTATTTGTACAGACCATAAAGACTTGTAACAAATCTCAGCGTGTGACCGTCTCAGGTTTATTTGTACAGACTATAAAGACGTGTAACAAATCCCAGCATGTGATTGTCTCATGTTTATTTGTACTGACCATAAAGACGTGTAACAAATCCCAGCGTGACCGTTTCATGTTTATTTGTACTGACCATAAAGACGTGTATCAAATCCCAGCGTGTGACCGTCTCATGTTTATTTGTACAGACCATAAAGACTTGTAACAAATCTCAGTGTGTGACCGTCTCATGTTTATTTGTAGAGACCATAAAGACGTGTAACAAATCCCAGTATGTGACCGTCTCATGTTTATTTGTACAGACCATAAAGACGTGTAACAAATCCCAGCGTGTGACCATCTCATGTTTATTTGTACTGACAGTGACAAAGTGACACCATCACTTCTCTCAGAGTCTGACCAAGAAGAAGAGACAAATATGAGGAGTCCCCGGGAGATTAAAGAGGAGGAAATTCCTGTAAATATCAGTGACGGTGAGTAATATCTTATGGACAATTATCACTCACTTCCGTCCTTATTGAGGTGGATTTATCCTTCATTTCTCACCCAAGAAGTTTTACACACATCGCAGCTCATGATAAAGGTGATTTTATCGCCAATGACACAATATCTGGTCTTCTGTCCATACAAAGTAATAACATTTGGTTGTTTCTGTCTTTGTGGATCTTTCTACTAAAGGATTTAGATATTAATAAGACACAAACACCAGATCGATAGTAAATAATAAAATGTGAAAGTCTATAATCTGTTCATCTATATCTGTAGGACCTTTAGATGTGAAGCCTCCAGTTGTCTCCAAGGTGGAACAAGAAGATCTGAATATAACAGATCAGCAGCAGGTGAAGGAGGAGGAGAGTCCTGGGAGTATCAGGGAAGGTGAGGAAGTAATACAAAATAAGAACAATATTAATACATTCGCTAAAGGATCACTGACACTCCAGAACAAGTGTATTTCACCTAAAAGAACATTAAACATGTTTTACATTTCACAAGCTGTTTTTCTCCAGGGTTATAATTCCTGAGATATACAGCATTGTTTGTGCTGCTCCTGTATGCTAATGTGCATCTCAGTTTATTAATGTATTGCTCAGAGTGCTTGATGAGGGCGGGGAGGGTTTCTAGGGTGTAATACTTGCTAATCATTGCTAATCTTACTCAAGTCAGAACAGGCTCTTAACTTTCTAACAGTCCATGCAGTATCTGTACATAAGAAATGCCCAGGGTAAGGGCCCAGGATAAGTGCCCAGGATAAATGCCCAGGATAAGTGCACAGTATCAGTGCCCAGTATAAATGCCCAGTATAAATGCCCAGGATAAATGCCCAGGAGAAGTGCCCAGGATAAATGTGCAGGATCAGTCCTCAGGATAAATGTCCAGGATAAATGTCCAGGATAAGTGCCCAGGATAAATGTCCGGGATAAGTGCCCAGGATAAATGCCCAGGATAAATGTTACTTCCACCTTTTCACCCCACAACGTGCTGCCTCCTTATAGTCCTCCCAAGATGATCCTGTGTATGTCCCACATTTGAGCTGCTCCTTATTGAGTTTTCTGATCTTCTTGTAGACGGGCGTAGTGATAAGAAGTAGAAATATAAGTGCACAGGCCTGGATTTATCTGTTACTTGCCCCCCTCATGATTATGCACATTAGTAGATTTTGTGAGGAGGTAGCTTACCACAACAATCATTTAATATATGGTGGGCAAACAGTAGTACAGTATATAAATGGTACATTTGTGTTAACATTTGAATGTCTAAAATGAGTTAAACAACGTATTTCCTGCCAAGAATTCCGAGAAATACAGTTATTACACTGCATTCTGGGAACAACAATAATACTAAAATCTATTAACTTGTAAAGGAAGTTGCTATAAAGTAGTCCTAACATAAGAACCCATCATTCAATTACACAAATCCCACGAGCGTTACCTGTTAAATTATTATATCTTAAATATTTGTATAAAATGATATGGCGCTTGGTACAAACATTGCTGGGTATCTGAGGAGTCAGAGAGACACCATTAACATTAATTCTGTAATCTGAAATGACATACTGGTCTTCTGAGGACATGAGATACACGAAACCTATGTTATGTTATATATACAGTGCCCTCACAAAAGTATTCACCCCCTTGGCATTTTTTGTGTTTTGTTGCCTCACAACCTGGAAGTAACATGGATTGTGTGAGGATTTGCATCATTTCAATTTACAGAACATTCCACAACATGGAGGATTTTTATTATTGTGAAGGCAAACAACAAATAGGACAAAATAACAGAAATGTGCATAACTATTCACCCCCCTAAACTCAATACTTTGTAGATAAGTCTCTTATGAGCGTACACATCTTACCACTGGGATTTTTGCCCATTCTCCTTGCAAAACTGCTCCAGCTCCTTCAAGTTGGATGGTTTGCGCTTGTGAACAGCAATCTTTAAGTCTGACCACAGATTTTCTATTGGATTAAGGTCTGGGCTGTGACTCGGCCATTCCAACACATTTACATGTTTCCCCTTAAACCCCCCAAGTGTTGCTTTTAGCCGGTGTGTTTGGGGTCATTGTCCTGCTGGAAGGTGAAACCTCCGTCCTAGCCTCAATCATGCACAGAGTGGTACAGGTTCTGCTCAAGAATACTCCCTGTATTTAGCACCATCCATCTTTCCCTCAACTCTGACCAGTTTCCAAGTCCGGCTGTTGAGATACATCCCCACAGCATGATGCTGCCACCACCATGTTTCACTGTGGGGATGGTGCTCTTTGGTGATGTGATGTGTTGGGTTTGCGCCAGAATCGCGTTTTCTTTGGTGGCCGAAAAGTTACATTTTAGTTCTCAAGACCAGAGCTTGTCTGTGGTCTATGCTGGTCATAAATAATAAAACAAATACCAATATAATTATCTCCATATATCTATACAGGAAGTGAAGGAGGGAAGTCATTGATTTTGTCAAAGCTTCATCAAGAAGAAGAGACGAATGTGAGGAGTCACCAGGAGGTTAAGGAGGACAATCCTGTAAATATCGGTGAAGGTGAGTAACCCTTGTCTTAACAGGGAGTGCAGAATTATTAGGCAAATGAGTATTTTGACCACATTCATCCTCTTTATGCATGTTGTCATACTCCAAGCTGTATAGGCTCGAAAGCCTACTACCAATTAAGCATATTAGGTGATGTTCATCTCTGTAATGAGAAGGGGTGTGGTCTAATGACATCAACACCCTATATCAGGTGTGCATAATTATTAAATGGCAACTTCCTTTCCTTTGGCAAAATGGGTCAAAAGAAGGACTTGACAGGCTCAGAAAATTCAAAAATAGTGAGATATCTTGCAGAGGGATGCAGCACTCTTAAAATTGCAAAGCTTCTGAAGCGTGATCATCGAACAATCAAGCCGTTTCATTCAAAATAGTCAACAGAATCGCAAAGAAGCGTGTGGAAAAACCAAGGCGCAAAATAACTGCCCATGAACTGAGAAAAGTCAAGCGTGCAGCTGCCACGATGCCACTTGCCACCAGTTTGGCCATATTTCAGAGCTGTAACATCACTGGAGTGCCCAAAAGCACAAGGTGTGCAATACTCAGAGACATGGCCAAGGTAAGAAAGACTGAAAGACGACACCACTGAACAAGACACACAAGCTGAAACGTCAAGACTGGGCCAAGAAATATCTCAAGACTGATTTTTTCTAAGGTTTTTATGACTGATGAAATGAGAGTGAAATCTTGATGGGCCAGATGGATGGGCCGTGGCTGGATTGGTAAAGGGCAGAGAGCTCCAGTCCGACTCAGACGCCAGCAAGTGGAGGTGGAGTACTGGTTTGGGCTGGTATCATCAAAGATGAGCTTGTGGGGCCTTTTCGGGTTTGAGGATGGAGTCAAGCTCAACTCCCAGTCCTTCTGCCAGTTCCTGGAAGACACCTTCTTCAAGCAGTGGTACAGGAAGAAGTCTGCATCCTTCAAGAAAAAACATGATTTTTCATGCAGGACATGCTCCATCACACGCGTCCCAAGTACTCCACAGCGGTGGCTTGGCAAGAAAGGGTATAAAAGAAGAAAATCTAATGACATGGCCTCCTTGTTTCACCTGATCTGAACCCCATTGAGAACCTGTGGTCCATCATCAAATGTGAGATTTACAAGGAGGGGAAAACAGTACACCTCTCTGAACAGTGTCTGGGAGGCTGTGGTTGCTGCTGCACGCAATGTTGATGGTGAACAGATCAAAACACTGACAGAATCCATGGATGACAGGCTTTTGAGTGTCCTTGCAAAGAAAGGTGGCTATATTGGTCACTGATTGTTTTTGTTTTGTTTTCTGAATGTCAGAAATGTATATTTGGGAATTTTGAGATGTTATATTGGTTTCACTGGTAAAAATAAATAATTGAAATGGGTATATATTTGTTTTTTGTTAAGTTGCCTAATAATTATGCACAGTAATAGTCACCTGCACACACAGATATCCCCCTAAAATAGCTAAACTAAAAACAAACTTAAAAACTACTTCCAAAAAATATTCAGCTTTGATATTAATAAGTGTTTTGGGTTCATTGAGAACATGGTTGTTGTTCAATAATAAAATTAATCCTCAAAAATACAACTTGCCTAATAATTCTGCACTCCCTGTACTATGATACGTATCACAAGTGTAAAACTATTTTATAGACCCAGATGGAATATATTTGGTCCAATGAAAGTTACTGATTTTCCAAATGTATTTGAAAGCTTTTGCTGCTAAATCTATTTATTACATCAGTTTTTTTTGAATGACCTGTTTGTTTTGAAGCTAGATTCTTTTGAACAAACTTTGCCCTCCATCCCACCACTCCAAGCTCCTCCTCTACTCTTCACCAAAAAAGTCTCTTGCCTCCTCCTCTGCTCTTCACCCAATGACCTCGTTCCTCCTCCTCTGCTCTTCACCCAACAAACCTCATTCCTCCTCCTCCTCTGCTCTTCACCAATGACCTTGTTCCTCCTCCTCTGCTCTTCACCCAATAACCTTGTTCCTCCTCCTCTGCTCTTCTCCCAGTCACCTCATCCTCCTCTCCTCATCTCTTTCTCCCAGTGACCTCGTTCCTCTCCTCTGCTGTTCTTCCAGTGACCTTGTTCCTCCATCCTCTGCTCTTCTCCCAGTGACCCTTGTTCCTCCTCCTCCTCTGCTCTTCTCCCCAGTGACCTTGTTCTCTCCTCCTTGCTCTTCTCCCTAGGACGCTTGTTCCTCCTCCTTCTGCTCCTTTCCCAGTGACCTCGTTCCTCCCCTCTGCTCTTCACCCAATGATCTCATTCCTTCTCCTCTGCTCTTCATCCAATGACTTCTTGCCTCCTCCTCTGTTCTTCTTCTCCCAGTGACCTTGTTCCTCCTCCTCTGCTCTTCTGCCAGTGACCTCTTGCCTCCTCCTCTGCTCTTCACCCAACAGTCTCTTGCCGCCTCCTCCTCTGCTCTTCACCCAACAGTCTCTTGCCGCCTCCTCCTTAGCTCTTCACCCAACAGTCTCTTGCCGCCTCCTCCTCTGCTCTTCACCCAACAGTCTCTTGCCGCCTCCTCCTCTGCTCTTTACCCAACAGTCTCTTGCCTCCTCCTCTCTCTTCACCCAACAGTCTCTTGCCCCCCTCCTCTGCTCTTCACCCAACAGTCTCTTGCCGCCTCCTCCTCTGCTCTTCACCCAACAGTCTCTTGCCTCCTCCTCTGCTCTTCACCCAACAGTCTCTTGCCGCCTCCTCTGCTCTTTCCTTCTCTAGTCCTTCCCTATCTATCTTTCATGTATTTGCTCTTGTCTGTGTCCTCCCTCCCTCATCACACCCTCCACAGTAATAACAAACTCCTATCCCATCCATTACCACTCAGTGTGTTCCTCCTGCTCTTTTCTGCCAGGGGCCAACATTCTTACTCACTTTCTCTTTGCAAGTCCTAAAATGACAACAATAAATTAAAAAATCAGTGTAAATATTTAAACAAACTTAAGTTTGGACGTCCTTTCTGCTCCCAATTCAACAGCCCTTCTCTAGTCTGCTGTTTATTATTTTATTTAATCCATATATTAAATCACAAGCTTTAGTAAAATGTCCTGGTTTTCTGATGATATCTATGATGTGTGGTGTGTGTGTATATATATATATATATATATACATACAGACATACATACTTATCTTATACATATATACACAAACATATGGATTTACTGGTGGCCCAGTATTCGGATGCAGGTGCTTTCACTACTGCATCGTCAGTTGGAATCCAGCCAGGGAACCAAGAGGTCCACTGGTCAGTGCTTGGATGGGAGACCACCTGAGAATACCCGGAGCTCTATGCTTTGGCCCACTGAGAGGCAATGGCACCTGCTCTAGGTATCTCTGCCATGAAAAACAAGTGGATCAGAATGGTGTGTTGTCCATGAGGTCACGGGGAGAGTCGGACATGAGTGTGCGACACATTTACATTTTTATACACAAACAACAATCACATCCTTTTTAATAGTCTTTATTCCAATTTTTTATACAAAGACATATAAATATTAATTCACATTTATCCAACATCAAACATAATCATACACATACATTACTTACTTGTAGGTCTTAGATCTATTAATCATCACGTTAAAATGAGTTCCTTAAATTAAGCCTTATTCCATACCCAAATCATCCCATATTTCCCATTTTACGGGGTGATTTCCAATAACTCACAAAGTCTGGAGTCCCTTTTCCAACTCTTAATTTCTAGAAACTATCTTTTATTAAATGTATTTAATCTGGGATCCGAGGTCGGAGTCCATCTGGAAGCCGTCAGTCATTTTGCAAGCTTTGGTATCCAAAGGAAGATTGTCAGGACGTACATAAAATAGGATCAGTTCTGGGGACACGGATCCAAACGTTGCTTCCAGAATTTGAATATTACAGGCGTGAGCCCACTGAGATACTTCTTTTTCCCCTTATCTTTTGACATTTGATATATTTTACGTTGAACACAATCAGAACACAATTTTTTTTATATTTTAAATTGTATCTCTCTGAGGTATTTTTCTTATAAACCTTTATGTTTAAGGCTTGGAGCCACTCGTCTTTAGTCTTGTTAATGTCTATTTCCCAGCTGGTCATTCTATTAGATTTTTTGTCATCTAAGGGATTATTTGATATTATATGTATATTGTTTGCCTAATAACAATTTTTCAAAGGGAGTTAAATGCCTATATTTTGGATATAGAGTTTGGAAGCTTTCCAAGATGACTTAAATTTATAATCATTTTTATACCCGCCAGATTTGGGGACTACGGCTCACCCAAGTCTCTCTATGGGCCGCAACTGTTTGTTTAGATCTCGACACCAGCAGACACTTCAGATGACAGCATAATTTCTGAAGAGGCAGGCACCATCAGACCCCTTTTCTTAGATCTCAGAATCACACACCATGTGCCTTTTGTTTAGTACAAGCAGACTCCAACAACATCTTTGTTTAGTGTGTCCCAAATCAGACTGGCACTTTTTATTGTTATAGAGTTATCTAAGATCTCACTCCCCCACATGCCTACCCCTCCTCTTGTAGGCAATAGCTTGTTACTCCATTTGGGAGATGTCTATCCATGATAACATCCCCCCAGTTGCCAGATATCAACTTACAGGGTTATAAAACTAAACTTCCCCTTCCAGACTAAAGCAGAGCAGTCACGCATGGCCGATCGCAGGTCCATATAAATTCTTTAAAATCTTTAACTTTAACCTTTGTATATCCCAGATATGGCTGCATTAACTTTATTATCTACGCATAGCCTACTATCCTACTTCTAATACAGACACAGTATTTTAATGTTAATCAAGACAGTACTATATGCACTTATTACATCCATGATCTAACTGTAAGCAGTTGTTAGTTCCTTCTAACCACACATATAATAACTGATGATACCCCAAACAGTCCTGTGGGCCCTTCTGTCCATAACAATAATCTAGCGAGGTCTGTTTGTAAATGTTGTATTTATTAACCACTGCTCGAAAGAGGCAAACGATCCACCCAGAAAACAGATCTTTTAAATACTGTATGCCTTTCCCTGGCGATCCTTAGGTCTAGAATAATCCTCACCATTTCAATCGTTGCAATAGGGCTTGGAGGAATCCATAAAGACCCTCATTTTCTAAATAGATTATTTCTATAGATCTCCATCGAGAGACATAAGTGAATCCATCAATTAACAATGTGGGCGAGCAATTGTACCTTCACAATATATTTTTAACTTCGGATAGGAATAACCACCCCTATTAAACTTTCTAGCCATTATTTAGTTCCAACCCTTATTTATAAGATAAGGTATCATGAGTTTTCACAGGTGCCCCCATGTTAGAGGGTTAGGGTGCTATGGACGTCCATAGGGACCCCTATACTAGAGGCTAATTTTAGATACCATGGGGATCCCCATTGGGGTTGGTGGATGGGGCATTCCAAGCACCCTCTAAACATTTAGGTTATGGTAGTAAAGATATTGAACTACCTCAGAAAACGTAGTGCCCATTTTATCAATAGAATCTACTATTTTTACTCCTATTACTATTTAATCTCTATACTTCTCACCCATCTGGGTTATGTCATCCTTTTTCAAAGATAATGAATGAAAATATTAAGCATGAAAAGGAGTATTTGTATCCGCATACTTACTATTCCTTTAATTATTTAACTTTATGTAGGATATTGGTATCACCTAATTTATTCAAAATATCTTATCTGTAATCCTCATAAATCATAAGCCTTAGGGAACATTTCTTATTTGGCTGGTGTAATGACCCCAATCTGCCATTTTATTTTCATTAGCACAACTTCCTGATAGAAGACTTTGTATACACAGGAAGTTTGTATCTGCACAGTGGGAATATGACAGTAACAACAGTCAGTGCTCCTCAGCAGCACTAATGGGGAGATTGTTAGTTTACAGAAACACCTACCTGGGAAGTACAGGCAGCAGCAGGTAAAATAATGAAAGCCTACAGCAAGCAATAATTGCAATAGAGGTTGCAATATGTACATTTTGTGTTTATACAGTATTTTTTTTCTTTTAAATAACATTTTGCAGACCATCAGATTTAGTTAAACAAAAGACCATAATTGACAATAATTGGTATGCACCGGATCACACTGCACTCTATAGACATTCAGACATCTTTTGCTTCTTTTTCATATAATTACAAAATATGTTGTATGTCCATAAGGAGTTAAATAACTTCCACTAAATTAAAAAACTAAACTAAATCATTTTCAACCAAATTGACCTTTTATTACTGCAATTGGTCTCAGTTCACTATAATTAATTATAATAACTATAATAGGTATCTACTAACTAATTGTTTCCATTTTGAAGTATGTTAAAGTTTCAGAATTTTACTCTTGGTGCTTTTGTTTCAACAGATGGAGCCGAGATTTGGAATTAACCTTGGAGAAGACCACATGTGTCACACAGTAGAAAAACCATTTTCATGTTCTGAATGCGGGAAATGTTTCAGTAGGGCCTCACATCTTAAAGAACATAAGAAGACTCACACCGGAGAAAAATGTTTTGCATGTTCTGAGTGTGGGAAATGTTTCAGTCAGGCCTCTTATCTTAAAAACATAAGAGGACTCACACAGGAAAAAACCTTTTTCACTGTTCTGAGTGTGGGAAATGTTTTACTCATTCTCAGATCTTAATAACCATAAGAGGACTCATACAGGAGGAAAAACCTTTTCCATGTTCTGAGTGTGGAAAATGTTTTAGTCAAAACCTCACATCTTAATAAACATAAGATGACTCATACTGGAGAAAAACCCTTTTCATGCCCTGAGTGTGGAAAAGTATTTTAGTCAACCTCACATCTTAATAAACATAGAGATTCATACAGGAGAAAGCCTTTTCCATGTTCTGAGTGTGGGAAATGTTTTTAGTCATCTCTCATATCTTAATAACCATAACATGACTCATACAGCGAGAAAACCTTTTCCCAGCTCTGAGTGTGGGGAAATGTTCAGTCATCGCCCATATCTTAATAACCATAAGATGACTCACACAGGAGAAAAGCCTTTTCTATGTTCTGAATGTGGAAAAATGTTTCAATCGGGTCTCAATCTTAAAGGAACATAAGAGAACTCACACAGGAGAAAAACCTTTTCATGCCAGAGTGTGGAAAATGTTTTCGTCATCCCTCACATCTTCATAAACAATAAGAGGGACTCATCAGGAGAAAAAGCCTTTTCCATGTTCTGAATGTGGGGAAATGTTTCAGTCAGCTCTCAGATCTAATAAACATAAGAGGAATCATACAGGAGAATAAGCCTTTTCCATGTTCTGAATGTGGGAAATGTTTCAGTCAGCTTCAGATCTTAATAAACATAAGAGGACTCATCAGGAGAAAAACTTTTTCCATGTTCTGAATGTGGAAATGTTTCGTCATCCCTCAGACCTTAATAAACATAAAGAGGACTTAATACAGGAAATAAAACTTTTTTTTATGTACTGAATGTGGGAAATGTTTCAGTCCGCTCTCAAGTCTTAATAGAACTAAAGCTCATAAATATCAAGCTACAAATGTATACTCTGTTTATAAGTGATACTATTATGTATAGCATGGATAGAAGAGGGTTTATTGAAGCAATGAATATGAGCTTGATGGAGCTCAGATTGGTAGTGGATGATTTATGTTCCTGGCATGCAGTGATCTATGGAGTCATAAAGAGTTGTACATGACTGAACAATTAAACAACAAACCGCTAACTATTACTAAACTTTTCCTCAGATTTGACATCTACAAACAGAGCATGGAAATCACAACATTTAATAAACAAACATAGTTCTACCACTTTTGTCTTAACCAGAAGATCTTTTGAACAGGGTACAACATATTTATAGGGTAAACCATATGGTAACTAAACACATTAACAAAAAATAATTAAACGGTAGTGCCATTAATCAATACTACTTGGTAACCTAATAAAGATCACTAGATCAGAAGGCCAAATCATGATAATTATTCACAATTGTTACAATACATGTGACTGGTTATTAATCCGGCCGCTGAGCCTAAGGTCCTAGTTGTGAAGCAGTTCAGTTGGTGCTGCATTGGTAGTTCAGGAAGGGCTCAATTGCTGTGGAGGTGGGCGACATGCGATACCTCCCCAACTCAGAGGCTACACCCTGGTTGATTCTTTGCTCAATAGTTCTGCTTTTAAACAGAAAGCATGTTTTTCATACTAGGTTGCCTCAACTAGGTCACCACTGGCATAATCTCAGTCTGCTTGGAGATCCTCCTGCCTCAATTCCAATTTATTCTTGAGATGATTAACACCAGCCACAATGACTCCCAAACTCCTGCTGTGACGGTACTTCCCCAGCTCACTTTCTATCTGCTGGGGGGCACTGGTGCCAAATGCGCTACCTCACATCTCCTGCTGGGGAGCACAGTCAATCTCCATGTAGCTTTTCATGAATTCCTGTTGCCTCTGGAAAGTTGTTCTCACATTTGCTACTCAACTTTCTACTTGCTGTTGGGGAGCATCTCATAAATTGTCCCCACTTAACAAAAAATCCTGACTTACCTCGGCCCACCTCCCATCTGTTGTTGGGGACAGCTGACATGCCACTGGGTCCCATCTGATGTTAAGAGAACTCTGGCATCCTCATTTCATCTCTCATCTGCCACTGGGGAGAGCCAGTATCCAAGCAACCTTACATGAAATCCTGCTGCTGTTAGGGGTCTGACTCATCTGTCGCTAGAAAGAGTTGTATCCTCATGTCTCCTCTCATCTGCCACTGGGAAACGCCGACATCCTCCATGACACCTCCCATGAAAATCCTGCTACTTATGTGTACTATACTCACCTAGACCAACTGCTTCTTGGGAGCACTTGGGCCACCTGCATTGCTTCCTTCTGCTGATGGGAAATGTAAGCACCCTCCATGCCTCCTCCAGTGAAAATCTTCTGCAGCTGGGCAGTGATAGTGTCAACTACATATGCTCTTATCTGCTACTTGTTAAGGTCATGTAGGAACAACAGAGGTAATCTGACTCCAAGGCAACTTCTTTAGAGGCATCTCTAGTAATTCCTGTTTGTGGTTCCATCTTGGCTAAGCTCCAGTCCTAGGTTCCAAAGGTGTAGATTCCACCTCTTTTCACAACAACTGCCACTTTTGGGGTACATTTTCAATCTATGCTCATGGTTCTTTTTTTACAACTCAATATTTGTATGAAAAATACAGTGGTGACATTTATCTGTAACATTAAGTATCTAAACACATTAATAAAATTATAACAGTAGTGCCTGTGATGATCCATGGCTGAGGGGACCAGGTGCACCCCAAACCTTCCTGCTTTCAGCTACAGGAACACCCCTAGATGTCAGGGTTCTGATAATCTCAGCACACAGAATCAGATCAGGATACAGCAGGAAACACAGGAACAGATGCACATCCCTCTGAATTAGAACCCAGTTAGTGGAAACAGGTAACCAACAAGTGAGTTAGCTCAGGAAGCCCTTACATAGAATTTCCCGTCACTCTTTATTTATGTACTACCTAACTGAAACTGATTTATTGAAGTAACATGCAGAATATTTATGGACAAACAAACAGAGAAAAGAATCCCACAACACAGTGGACAGGAGGGGTGACGAAGGTTGAACTCCCTACCTAGCCTGCATAGGACCAATCAGGGAACCAACTGTACTTATAGCATTACAAATGACCAGTCAGGGAGGGACCTGCACACTGAGGTAGAGCATGCTCCTAGAGGGTCCCACCCCCACCCTGGAGCGGTCACACCTCTCTAGGCTGGCTTGTGCTCACAGCTGCGTGAGCTCAATGGAGAGGAGGTAATAGATAAGCTGACTCAGGTATGGGGCACGTCCAGACATCACCCAGGCTGCTAGGTGCTACTCGTCCTGGGCAAGCAGTACTAACTAAACTGATTGTGACTGGTTCTGACTACCAGTATGGTATGTTCATGGTGGCCATGACAGTGACACATACAGCATTCCTTGTCCCTCATACAGTACATTGTTAGTGATCTGCCCACATGTTGGTACAGGTAATGTGCAGTATGTATAACCATACATGCACAACAGTAAATGTATTACAGGGAGTCAGACATTACAGTACACATTACACATGTATGTATATATAGGGATCACTGGTCTTACTCTGGTAGCATAAAATGTGAATAAGGTGTACACCTGGTAAAAAACTGTAATTTAGCTGATCAGGGTATACTATTTTACTATAGTCCTGTGGTCTAGTACAGATGGGGTCTCAACCATGAGATGTAACCAGAGGGATACAGTCTTTGTGCATACTTTTCTCACCCGGGGGGGGGGGGGGCGGGGGTTCTTTGAGTCACCTGACACAGCCAGACTTCAGCAACACAATTAGAACAATGAGAGAAATAGAGGAGGGGATGAATGTAGTTTAACTGGTTGCCATTTTGGGCAAGAAGATGGTGGACAGTAACATATTCCTATAGGCAGGCACTTATCTACTAAACATGAGCCCAAGTACGGGTGAAATATGTTTTAGTACAGTGATTAACATGGTACAGTAACTCTTAAAACATAATCTGTGGAATATCCTCTCTCTCATTCATTCCCCTCCTTCCTTCTCTCTCCCTCCCCTCTCCTTCTCACTCTCTGTCTCCTCCCTCTCTCTCTCCTTCTCACTCTCTCTCGTCCCTATATATATATATATATATATATACTAGCAACTTGCCCGTCAAAAAAATGACTGTAAATAAAAAGAAAAGTGTTGAAATCCTGTTTTGCCACACAATGTGAGTGTACTGTGATGCCTCAACTATATAGACCCCTCTAACACACTCATGAACGCATGTAATAACACTATAAGTGCCACGAGGTCATCCAGGACCCTCATGACCCCAAAGTGTAAGCACTACACAGTTTAACCCGGTCACTTATGGAGGTCTATCCAGACCTCATAAGCCTCTATTTAACTCCATCAGTCCCATAAGGGTATATTATGACCATTATGGGCCTGTTACAACCCAACATTAACCACATAAGTGCCATGACGGTCCTCAAGGACAATCATGACACTAAGTATAAACACTACACTGCACTATACCCCCCCAATAAAACATTAAATATCAACTAAACACCCTCTACACTACCCTATTAACACCTACACTACCTACCTACCCCCTAATAACCCCCTCCCCACCACTGTAATTACAGGAACATTACAGTAAATAAAAAATACATCACAACCCCCCCCCCCCACTACAGATAAAAAAAGAAATTACACACCTGAAGAGGAAATATATATAATACATACAATACAATACAATTAAATACAATACAATACAATTAAATACAATACAAAAAGTTCACTTGACAAAGCATTATATTGACAATGGATGTATTTAAATAACGTAATCATATCCCCTCGTAGACGCCTTTTTCCAGAGAAAATAAGTGTAATTTGGTTAGTCTTTCTTCATAACTTAGCCCCTCCATCGCCCTTATTAGTTTTGTTGCCCTTCTCTGTACTTTTTCCAGCTCTAAAATGTCCTTTTTATGAAGTGGTGCCAAAATTATCCTCCATATCCAAAATGAAGGCATGCTAGAGATTTGTATAGTAGTAGAATTATATTTGCTTCCCTCGCTTCTATACCCTTCTTAATACATGCTAATATTTTACTTGCCTTTGCAGCAGCTGCTTGGCATTGAGCACTGTTACCTAGATATTTTACTGGGTATTTTACTATCCATTAGTGGGATTTCTGGGAGATAGTCTGGGTTTACTGGCTACCAACTATTTTATAGGACAGTGTAGGGCACCCTATGGGATTTTCTATTATCTTAATGTTAGCATGCAAATTAATGGAGAGTTAAAAGTGATACATTTTCATTTTCTTAGTATAAATGTTATATTTTTATAGTATGAATAATAAGTGTTCTCTAGTGGGTGGGGTACGGAGTGAACCAGTCCTTAAAGACATAATATGAGACATCACCTCTTACAGCACCATGTTATTTGGGGTATTTCATATGTATATTTATTGTCTTTCAGTTCTGTCTTTACCAACATATGAATTAATGAGCGGGCAGATGAATGAAGAATCCCAGACACCATCCTCTTCACAAGACACTAAAGTAGATGATCAGAGTGTTCAAGAACAAAGCTCTGAAATAATCCCAAGGAAGGAATCAGCATTTTGTCACAAAGTAAATACTGATGTTTATTCCGAGTCCTATCAGGATAAACAAGAAACTTGTGCTCAAAGTAAGAACGTTATCTGTAGAACCAGGAGAGCTAGAAAGGACACCTCAAACTGTGCAAAGCTTCACACCAGAATAGAAGATGAAAAAGCATCATATGGAAGACGGAAGTCACATCTGGTCAGACATCGAAGTGCTCATACAGATCAGAAGCCATTTGTTTGCCAGCAATGTGGGAAAGATTTCTCACTAATGCCAGGCCATGATAAAACGCATACAAATAAGAAGCCACATGTGTGCCAAGAATGTGATTTAGTAGTCACTTCAGAGTCTGATGTGATTGCACAGAGCGTAACTCATACTAGGCAAAAGTCACATACTGGTCCTGACTGTGGTAAAGACTTCTGTAGACGTTCACAACGGATTGAACACCATTTAACTCATACAGGGGAGAAACCATTTGTTTGCCAAGAGTGTGGGAAAGGTTTTCTCGAAAGACAAATTTAGCTATACACAGTAGAACTCATACAGGAGAGAAGCCATTTGTTTGTAATCAGTGTGGCAAAGGTTTCTCACACAAGCATGTTCTAATACTACATAAGAATCACTCATACAGGAGAGAAGCCATATGTTTGTAATCAGTGTAGCAAAGGTTTCACACAGAAGCACAGTCTGTTAAGACATAAGATGACTCATACAGGAGAGAAGCCATATGTGTGCCAAGAGTGTGGAAAAGGTTTCTCTCAAAAGGCCCATTTAGCTGCACACAATAGAACTCATACAGGAGAGAAACCATATACTTGTTCTAAGTGTGGCAAAGCATTCTCTGAAAAGTTTGCAATGCTTGAACACCAAAGAGTTCATACAGCAGAGAATCATTTTTTTTTTTTGCCAGGAATGTGGAAATGGCTTCTCTTCCAAGTCATATTTTATTAAGCATAAAATAACTCCTACATTAGAAAAGTAATAATCTAGTTATACAACACAGATCATATATAGTAGGAGCCATGTGTGCCTTTAGGAATATTCAATATTGCCTTTGAGAATATACTGTATGGTCATAATCAGCTATTTAAAATTGTGTTTTTTATAATTAAGAATTACTTTACAATCTTATAATAAAGTAACAGATTTGATATCCTGCCCAGACGTGTTCAATTGCAGAAAGTGTCAGGAAAGTTTGGGTACATAGTATACATGTGAGTTATTACCACGTAGCTCTCACAGTATGCCTAGAACATATTAAATGTATGTACATATTATACATCTTGCCTAGTTTGTATTTTTGTTCTCCGTGTTTGATGAACCATTAGAAATGTTCTCCTTTTTTTTTTGTATCATGGGACATTGTAATTTTGAACTTTATAATATGATTGGCTTTCCATCTTTTTTATTTTAGCCAATCAGATTGCATAATTGATCATTTTAAGCAGTCGTAGAAGTATCATATAAATAACAGTAATTAGTAAAAGGCAAATTCAACTACTTTTTTACATATCTTATTATTTTTATTTTTTTTTACAAAACAAAAACACAATATTTTAATAAAAACGATAATTTTGTAATGTTTAAGGACCAATTTTAAATGCATGTAATATTTGGACTCCAGTTACCTTTTGTTAATGTGAATACATTGTTTAAATGTAAATTTTCTTACAAACACTTAGTTTTCTCACAGACAATGAAATGTAATTACTGATAACCTCTAACAAAGTAGTTTAAGGTATTTATGGCAGACACTGGGGCCCTCATACAATGCGACTTTGGCCAATTCAATAGTGCTCTAAGTAAGCACATAACATATTTTTTTTAAATACGTTTTTTAGTTCGTGGAAACCTTGTTTTTGGATAGATGTTTACTAACTAAAAAACTTGTTTAAAAAAATATGTTCTGTGCTTATTTTAGAACCCCTACTCAATTGGCCAAATTGCAATTGATGAGGCCTGGGTGTGATGCTGAAGATATTTCTAATATGTTTGGATCCAACATACACCTACCATAACTAAAGGACACTGTGGTCTGTTTTCTTTTATATACTTTGATAATATTTATTTCAGGAGCAGAAGAAAAAACATTTTTGATTTGTAACTTTTCCTACACAAGTGTATTTTTGCTGCAAGATTAAATTATAATAATAATATAATAAGCTACAGTTGAAATTGTTATACCCCCTTTGATTTGAAGTCCAAAGCTTTCAAACATTTAGGAATTATCTTTCTTAATCAACTGGTGAAAATGGTTGAAAACAATTTAAAAATGTTATATTTGAAATTCCAGAATATTAAAATGTCACTTCTGCCAAGATTCAATTATATATTATTGCTGTATACCAGTAAGAATTCCTAATCATTAGTTGATACAATTTCAACATATAATAGACCCATTTATTTATTCATCTAAACATGTTAGAGATAAGTAATCAATTATATCGAGAAGCTTTGTTAAAGGGGGCTTACTCTCTTTTGCAAGTATGTTCATAATGCAAATATGGTGGCCAATGCATTAAAATGGGTTGAACCAATGAATAAGTATCCTTGGCTACACATTGAGAAAGCAATGGTCCCTGGCAAACATAGTTACATAGTAATTAAGGTTGAAAAAAGACTTTCAGTCCATCAAGTTCAACCTTTTAAGATCTCCTCTGATCTGCAAAATGCGGAATTAGTTATTAATTAATTAGTTGTTAATTAATTATTAATAGTATATATTTGAGGATGAATAAATAGTTAGTCCATCAAGTTCAACCTTTTTAGATCTCTCTTGATCTTTTTAATATGTGTACTATTTATTATTAATTGTTAATTGATCCAGAGGAAGGCAAACATAAAAAAAAAAACATTGAAACTTTGCCAATTGTCTCATAAGGGGAAAAAACCAAAATTCCTTCCTGACCCCAGAAACTGGCAATCAAATTTCTCTCTGGATCAATATTCCTTTGCTAGTTATCTAGGATAACCTTGAATGCTCTCTTTATTCAAAAATTAGCTGTCATCACCTCCTTTGGTAGAGAATTCCACAGTTTAACCACCTAACTGCGACGAACCCTTTTCTTTGATTAAGGTGAAATATAGTTTTCCTCTAACCTCAAGGGGATGTCTGTCATGAATCAGCAGTGGCCTATATTGGGACTGGACTGTTATATACCAATAGCCTCCATCTTGGGCTGGTATATCATCCACAGTTGATGCCATATGGAGAGCAAGAGTTCTGGGTTTAGGAGACCCACTGTATATTGTGTTATGGGTTATAATATGTTAGTATTATATTGTATATTGTATTATGGATATATTGTTATGTTGTGGTCCTAGGGGATAAAGTATTATAAGTTTATCCCTTAGCCATATTCTCATCCCTTCCATGTTTAGGCTCATTGTAATGGGTATCCTGTGAGGGATCTAATGTGATATATTGGTTGTATGTGGGTGAAACATTGTGTGTTGTATTTGTAAATATGAATGTATGTTATTATATTAATATGTTATTATATTGTAGAGGGGAAGCCCATTGAATACAGCCAGAACCTCCTTTGTTCCCAAAGGCCTGTTAATCCCATTAGCTAAGTGTCCAGCAGAGAACTACACAATGGGGAGCTCACAGCTGGAGAGCAGACAGGCAGCACCAGAAACAATGGGATGCCCTGAGGCTTCTCAGCCTTCATAGCATGGGCACAGGAGAACCAAGGCATGCTTTGCCCTGGAGATTCAGAGCCCAAATGAATTAGTTGGGCCTCGCCATAGTGGGCGGACCCGGCGAGGGACTATTGTTTCACACACAGTTCCCCTTCATGATTGGCCAGAGGTAATATGGGACTGGCTAACGGTAGCCACTTCCCCCATTCTTGTGTGATGTGGTTTAAATATGCTGTTCTAAAATAAAACATGGTTCTTAATTTTCATCAAGACTTTGTGTGCAGGTGTATTATTGACCCAGGGGCATATGCTGGTAGAGGAGATCGTTTCTGACTCCCTTCCAGGTCTCCCCAGGCACACTACCAAAAGCTGGGACTTATGCTCTTGCATCCGCAAAGAATGTCCATTGGGTCTGAGTCACCCAAATCTTAGGTCTAAAACCTACAGGAGATAAGAGGACTAGGATCCTCTATACTCCATCATCATTGTAGGTTGTGACCTCTTGTCTCTTGTCAGATGAAAATCTCTTGCTACAAAAAGTTCACTTGACAAAGCTTATATTGACCCTGGATGTATTTAAATAACGTAATCATATCCCCTCGTAGATGCCTTTTTGCCAGCGAAAATAAGTGTAATTTGGTTAGTCTTTCTTCATAACTTAGCCCCTCCATCGCCCTTATTAGTTTTGTTGCCCTTCTCTGTACTTTTTCCAGCTCTAAAATGTCCTTTTTATGAAGTGGTGGCCCAAAATTGTCCTCCATATTCCAAATGAAGGCGTGCTAGAGATTATATATATATAGATTATATTTGCTTCCCTCGCTTCTATACCCTTCTTAATACATGCTAATATTTTACTTGCCATTGCCGCAGCTGCTTGGCATTGAGCACTGTTACCTAGGTGGTTGTCCACAAGCACTCCCAAATCCATTTCAATATCAGATACACCTAGATTTGCTCCATTAAGACTATACATTGCATGGCTATTTTTCCTTCTCAAATGCATAACTTTACATTTATTCAAATTAAATCTCATCTGCCATTTAGCCGCCCATTTCTCTAATTTATGGAAATACCTTTGTAGGGAAAGGCACATCATTATCTGATTTAATTACCTTGCACAACTTAGTGTCATCAGCAAAAATGGAGACACTACTTTCGAGTCCTACTTCTACGTCATTAATAAATATGTTAAAAAGGAGAGGACCTAACACTGAACCTTGAGGAACCCCACTTACCACATAGTCCAATCGGATTATGTTCTATTTACATCAACCCTTTGCTTCCTGACTTTTAGCTCTCAATCCATGAGCAGATATTAACTGCAATTCCTGTATCCCTTAGTTTGCTCAATAGTCTCCCATGCGGCACTCTATCAAAAGTCTTTGCAAAATCCAAATAGACTACATCCACTGAGTTGTCTTGATCCAAGTTCCTACTAACCTCCTCATAGAAACTAATTAGATTGGTCTGACATGACCTATTCTTCATAAATCCGTTTTGACTTGCTACCCTATGATCTTGTTCAAATAGACATATTCTTGTATTCTGTCTCTTATTAACCCTTCTAAAAGCTTCCCCAGTACAGAAGTGAGGCTCACTTGTCTATAATTCCCCGGATTTGCTCTTGCTCCCTTCTTTAAATATAGGTATACACCTCTGCTTTTCTCCAGTCATCTGGTAGAGACCCTGTGGTGAGTGAAACTGAAAGATTAGTTATAATGGTTTGGCTATTACAGAACCCAGTTTCCTCAGTACCCTTGGATGTATTCCATCAGGACCAAGGCCTTTACTAAACATTTATTTTTTCCAACCTCTTTTGGATTACTTCCTGTGCTAACCAATTATTCGGCGAAGGTAGTGTAGCCCCATTAATGTTGCTGTGTCCCTACCAGTGGTACCTCCCTTGTGTATAACCGAAGAAAAGAACCTATTTAGCTCATCTGCCTTTTCCTGGTCACTAATTATCAGACTGTGTCACATTGTAATGTTTCCTATAGCTTCCTCCCTCACCTTCTTCCCATTAATATATTTAAAAAATATTTTAGGGTTAGTCTTACTCTCTTTTGCAACTGACTTCTCATTTTCTATTTTAGCCAGTCTAATTTTTCTGCCTCAGTGATTTCCTTATAGTCACATAAAGCTGCCTCTGTTCCCTCCTTGTATAATATAAATGCATGTTTATTTTTCCTTATCATGATCTTTAAGTCATTGTTAAGCCACATGGGATGTGATTTACTCCTATTCATTTTATTCCCACATGGTATATGCCGATGAGTATGTTTATTTAGTAAGGATTTGAATGTTGTCCATTTATTTTCAGTATTTTCCCTGTAAGTCCTTTGTCCCAGTCTATATGTAGTATTGCTGCCCGTAGCCCATTAAAGTTAGCCCTTTTACAATTTAGAGTTTTTGTTGGCCCCTTACAACTCTGTTTTTTGTATTCACTCTAAAATGAGACTGTGTTGTGATCACTGTTCCCCAAGGGTTCCCCTATTTTAACATTTGATATTATATCAATATTACTTGTGATGACTAAATCCAAGATGGCCCCATTTCTAGTAGGTTCTTGTATAGAGTGTACTCAAGACCCTGGGCAAGATCATAGCAGAGAAGTGAGACAAATCCCAGTCAGCTGGAGAAGGAACTGGCAACACACTCTAGTATCTTTGCCAAGAAAACCTTATGGATAAGCACAACCAGAAACAAGATGTGGTCCATAGGGTCACCAAAAGTCGGACCCGAATGAACAACAACACGCACACATTTATATATATATATATATATATATATATATATATATATATACTAGTGTATGTTTTGAATTCTGTTTTGCATGTAATATGCATAGTTGACACTTGTAACCTTTCTCTTATCTATAAAGAAGTACAATTATTATATAAAACAGGTTTATTTTGTTAACATGCAACTTGTAGGTGACCAACTGCTAAATCATGTTTTTTTAAGAGTTGTAATATTTTAAAGTAAGAACAGGTCAACATTGTATTAATGAGAATTGTAAACATGACATAATGTTTTGTAACATGCAACTTGTAGATTAACAACTGGTAAAGTAAATATATATTGAATCCAGAGGAAGACAAACAGTAAAACCCTCCTTGAAACTTAGCCAATTGTATCAAAGTGGGGAAAATTAATTACTTCCTGACCCCATTAACTGGCGATCGGATTACTCCCTAGATTAATATTTTACATTGAATGATACATTTAAATTGTATAACAAAAGCTCCTCCTTCTCTTAACATGAACTTTGAAATATATGGAATGAAACAACTTTGCACACTTTTTTCCAAAAATAGTAACATTATAAACTAACTTAATGAAGTAACATTTAAACTGTAATTGTTCTAAAACGCAAGCAAAGTGTTTTGTGGGGCTAATCATGCAAAAAGGCTACTTCCATAAAATGAGAATATCTTATTTTGTGATTGTTGGTTTTTGATGGTTGACATTTCGTTGTTATTATTGTAATTTGTGGAAATGGCACATAGAGTTTCCTATGTGGAATAGTGGTTCTCTAAAAAGAGAACGGCAGACATCAAAGTTCGTCCACGGGGTGTAACCACTGTTCTCTATGGTTTTTGCCATTTTATAGAGTTTCTTATGGAAATAGTGGTGCTCTAAAAAGAGTCTGAGTGACATAAAATGTAATCCTGGAAATCAAACCACTGTTCTCTATATTATTATTTTTTGGTTGTTTTTGTAGATTTCTTCTTGAGATTAAAGTTTTGTTGGAAAATGGCACAAAGAGTTTCCTATGTGAAATAGCAGTCATCATAAAAGAGGCCCAGAGATATCTATTTTTTTCCTAAAAGTAAAACCACTGTTCTCTATGTTTTTTTTCCATTTTATAGAGTTTCTTATTGAAATAGTGGTCCTCTAAAAAGAGCCTGAGTGACTAAAAAGTTTGTCCTCGAAATTAAACCACTGTTCTCTATTTTTGTTTTGTTTTTTCATCTGAAATTGTCATTGAGGTGAAATTTTTTTGTTTGTTTGTTCTGTGCCATGTCTTGTATTGTTATATTTTGTGGAATTAAAGTTATAGCACCTCATAGTAGACAATGTTTTTTGTAAAAATGCGGACATCATGTAATAAATCACCTTGACTTTGGTTGTTTTCAATGCAAACTTTAATAGCCTCTGGATTCTTGCATCTTGAGAAGGCAACATACAGCTTGACATGTGCAAATACTGATTTTTCTAAAAAAGATACCCACAGATTTGAAAGTTTGTCCTTGTGATTTATTAATGGTCATGTCAAATGCCATGATGATGGGAAATTGTCTCCTTTGAAGTACAAAAGGGAGGCTACATTCACTTGGTGCCAAATCTATTCTTGGTACCAGTTAGAACTTTAGCATGTATGAAATGGTCCTTTAATTCTTGAACAATTAATATGGTCCCATTACATAGGTCTTTTTTGGGTTCATATTTCACAGTAACATGACAATTGCACCTTTCTAGCTGCAAAATATGTGGTAGCATTCCAGAGGGAGTTAATGAATTAATGAATTCAGTTGAAAAGTTTGTCTGACTTTCTTTGTCATCCCCGAGTACAGAATCAGCACTGTGATCATTTTTTTTTGGTGCATTTATTTTTTTATATTTCGTTATTGAGAAGCAATACATACTTATTTTTGCATATTAGTATTACTTTGTTGGCAAGCTCTGCATAGTCCTCGTTATTTATTGTATTTTGGAATATAGCTGATATGAGATCCTGTGTGCAAATCATATGAGCTGGGATGTGCACGGCATCACTGGGTAAATTTTGTATTCACTCTGTTTTTGCTTCTCCAATTTTAATGAGCCAATCATTGAAATCATTTTCTCCTTCTGATCTCATATTTTGTTGTAATTGAAGATGGGTAAATAGTTTCCACAGTGTACTTGACTTTATACATGTTTCTACAATGTCGGTTCGATTTCCATGTACAACGACAGGTAATGTTTGTCTAAAATCTCCACCTAACAACCTTACTTTTCCACCAATGGCAAATCATTACCCATGACTTCAGGTAGCAAACGGTCAATACATTGTAGGGCATGTCATGACATCATTGTAGCTTCATCTATTATAATTCATTTACTTTTTACATTTTTTTTTTTTGCTTGTAATGATGTAATTCGAATATCTGACACTGATGTTTATAGAATGGGAACTGGCTGTTTAAATCCACTATGTACAGTCCTTCCACCATCTAACAAAAGTGCGGCAATTCCAGTGATTGCAAATGGTAGTGCTATTTGACCTTGTGCTCGAACAAAACTCATCAATAAATTATATAGATAATTTTTTCCTGATACGCCAGGTCCATCTAGATAGAAATAACGCTCTTTGACCATGGCATCATCTAGGGCATTTTTAATTGCATTAAATGCTTGCAATTGTAATGTATTCAAAGTTGCAAATCTTACTTCTGTTCTTTCTCTTTGTAGGGGAGTGTCATAGTCTTCAAAGTTGATGTCGTCTACAAGACCTGGATCTGGCAGATTAAAACTTGCACAACTTAATCCATGAGTTAAAAAAAACCTCTTGGATTTCAATTAATGCTTTTAATTGTGCAATAAGCTCATTGTATCGTTGCAAAAAGTATTCAGCCATATTAGTTTTAAATTTGTCCCACAACGCTAATGCATTTGGAGCATTTGAGAAGATACAAATAAATGCAAATTGTTCCCTCATCTGCCATGGCATTTTACATAGTGCTGCTTCTTCTAGACATCTTTGCCATTCTGTATCATCAGCTTGGAAGTTTCTGTGTCGCGCAGCTAAATGAAATAATTCATAAACTATGTCATAAACAGGTCTTAACTGTTCAAAACTTTGTGCACCAGGAACATTTAGAAGTAGTAATCATAAGCAGAAAAGTTCAAGGTCTCTTGGATTTACAGGGTAAATTCTTGGATTATTTTATTCCCACAACTTTTTCATTTTCGCCATAATACATTAACGAAAACTGAGTTATGGTTATGTCACGTATTAATTAATTTAATTTGATTTTAAAGACTCTTGCCACTAAATCTGGTCTATCGGAAGCAGTTTGTATAATTAACAGATTGTGCGTAATCTCTGGCCATTGTGGATTACATGTATATGTGAGAAATAAATATGGTTTTCCAAATTCCGTTACAATAGCCATGGCATCATTGTATCTTTCTTGCATATTGCGAGGAGATCCTTGAAAAGAAGATGTAAAATGATGGCTTTGCCAGCTGGCAGCTCTGGTTGTAGCAACCTCAGCTACATAATCCACAATATTTTTCTACACGTAGTTTATCTTGTTGATATTTGATGAAGTTTAAATTATTTGCCTCAACTTGCAAATATGAATCAATGATCCATTGTTGTGTTAGTTTTCTGCCACATGAAATAGGATTGAATCTAACTCGAATGGCAATTTGAAACACTTTAAATTCAAGCATGGAAATATTATTTCTCACACGTACTGTTGTATTTGGGTAACTATGAAGGGTTAATTTGGGTTGCCAACCTGCTTCCCCATGTGGAAAAAATATGGGATATGTCATTGGATCCAAATTGGTACTTAAGATACTTATATTAATGAAAGGTTGCTCCTCATTTCTGTGGTATATTCTAATATTTCTCTGAAATGGTGGTTCTCATTCGTCATTTTGAAGACCATTGCAATCTCATTTGATGTGTGCAAGTAATAACGGCGTTTATCAGTATAGCGATCTCTTTTAAGAACCATATTGACTTTTGGGATTGGCAATTGATGTATTTCTGCATGAATTTGTTGTTCCTTTTCTACTTCTGCCAATTTTTTATAGGCTTGAGTGTACGGGTTTTGAGCCATAATTTTATCAACTCTATAAACACAATGGGTAAGAATTTTTTATTTTCTGGAAGCTGCATACGTTGCTCAACAGATTCCATTGGATCTAGGACATATAGTTGAGCAAATTTTCTTTGCTCTCCTTCCTCTGGATGTAAATGTGAAGTACTATGGTAAATTTGTCCTTGTACTTTAAAGCAATAAGGGCCATGTCCTGGCACATTAGCAGCTAATGTTGCCTCCATAGATGCAAAGGATATGGCACTTTCGTAGGATCTTATATTTTTATTTTTTATTTTGATAGTTGGGGAAAGTAGGCTCAGTTATAATGCTTTGTAAATATGGTGGGAATTGTTTTCTTTGTGGAAGTCTTACCTTGCCTTTTTGACAGCAACTAACGAACTCGCCATCTCTGGGTCTTTCCTGTTGGAAATGATAAGCCCCACAAAACTGACAGACAATATTCATATTACCACAATTATAAACCTCTACTGCTAAAGACTTAAGTAAAGGACAATTGTGAGAACATATATCAATGTGACTGTGTAAATCATCATTAGAAATGTTATCTGATTGTTCAGCAACAGGTTCTAAATGCTTTTGTTTTTTAGTTGCCTTCTTGGGGTAGATGTTAGTTCGTCAGCCACTAATCTTTTGCTTGCAAGTCTTTTGCATTCTTTTTGTCGTTGAATTTCCTTCTGCTCCGGCGTCTGATGCTCTGCCCATGTTTTTTGACGTTCTCTAGTTTAAAGCCTTTTCTTTTCCTGTTTATTTTTTTTTTTTAACTGTATATTTTTTTTACTACTATACTGTGTTGTGTATACCACTGTTTCCATTATGAGGTTAGCTTTATGAGGTTGGAGTTAGCAACGTAGGGCCTCATTCAATTGCAATTTTTCCAAATGAATAAGGATCTATATAAGCAGCGAGTATATATTTTTTCTTTTAGTTTTTAGCTAGTGAAGACCTTACTTTTGGATAGAAGTTCAGTAACTATAAAGTTCTGTCAAATAAATATGCTATGTGCTTATATAAATTTCTATTCAATTGGCCAAATTGCAATTGAATGAGACCCTTAGTTAGGTTGCAGTGTATTTTGTGAAAGTGGCACATGAACGATTATAGTTCCTTGTATTTTCTATTTGTTTTATATTATTTTTTTGTGCGCTACTGTTGTCATTATGTGTTTAGGGTATGGAGTTGGGCTTAAACGTTTGTGCAGAAAAAAAGTGTATATATCTTTAAATTGTGTATATGTTAACATCATTTTGTTTTTGTATTTTGTGTGCAACACTGTTGGCATTAGGGGTTAGGGTAGGCCTTCTTTTGTTGTTGCTGCTCTCCTGTTTTGCATGTGGTAATGTTGTTATTAGGGTTTTCCGGTTATGGGGTTACACTTATAGTGTTAGTTAGGTTGCAGTACGTTTCCACAAAGTCAGACACAAAACAGGATCGGTCCTTGTATTTGATATGTGTAATACTGTACCTCTTTCCTTGAAATCTGTTGTGTGGAAATTGCTGTAGCGATGCAGAGAGTCTTCAGGCAGTGTCTGTTGAGACTGAAAGAGAGAGATGCAAATGTTGCATTAAAATGTAAATCAATTTATTTGTACTAAGAGCATGTAAAAAAGGATATATACCGTATATACTCGAGTATAAGCCGTGTTTTTCAGCCCTTTTTTTAAAGCTAAAAAGGGCCCCCTCGGCTTATACTCGAGTCACTCCCCCTAGTGTCTCTCTACCCCCCCGTGTCTCTCTAACCCCCCCCCGTGTCTCTATAACCCCTCTGTGTCTCTCTAACCGCCCCCGTGTCTCTCTACCCCCCTTTGTCTCTTTCGCTAACCCCTCCTCATCCTCAACCCCCCTCCTCCTCATCAACCCGGTACATGCTAATGACGCGGCGCGCATGTGACTTCACATGCGCGCAAGGGTCAAGACAGGGCAGAGCCCGGAGAAGAAGCAGGTAAGTGAGGGGGAGGTATTTAGAGGGGAGACAGTGAGGAGGGGGTTGATGAGGAGGAGGGGGTTGAGGTCGGGGGGGGTGAGGAGGGGGATGAGGATGGGGGGTTGAGTATGAGGATGGGGTTGAGGATGGGGTGTTGAGGAGGGGGTTGATGAGGAGGAGGGGGGTTGAGGTTGAGGGGGGGTGAGGAGGGGGTTTAGGATGAGGAGTGGGGTTGAGGAGGGAGGTTGAGAATGAGGAGGGGGGTTGAGGAGGGTGATAAGGGAGAGGGGAAGAGACACAGTGAAGGGAGAAGAGACACGGGAGAGAGAGGGGGACACAGGGGGCAGTACATTTCCCAACCTCGGCTTATACTCGAGTCACTCATTTTACCCAGTATTTTGTGGTAAAATAGGTGCCTCGACTTATACTCGGGTCGGCTTATACTCGAGTATATACGGTAGTTTGATTTTGTATGTATTCAGTGAGGTTTAGGTTACGGTGTTAAGCTTAGAGAGTGGTGCAAATTTAACAGGATCGATGGTTGCATGTGTTATGTTTTAAGAACATTTGTTTTACTATCCTGTTTTGTGTACGCCACTGTTTTCATTAGAGATTTAGGTTCTGGGTTTAGGCTTATAGGTTAGAGCACAGAAAACAGGATTTATTGTTAAATTTTTTATGAGTTAACAATATTTGTTGTCCTATCCTGTTTTGTGTACACCATTGTTGTCATTATAAGTTTAGGTTATAGGTTAGACTTAGAGGTTGAGTTCAGAGAAAACAGGATTCGTTCTTCCATTTTGTATGTGTTTTCAATCTTTGTTATACTATCCTGTATTGTGTACACCACTGTTGTCATTAGAGGTTTTTTTTCTGGGTTTAGGCTTATAGATTAGGGCACACAAAACAGGATTTATTCTTCAATTTTGTACGTGTTAACAATATGTGTTGTAGTTTCCTGTTTTGTGTACTTCACAGTTGTCATTAGAGGTTTAATTTATCGGTTAGGCTTAGAGGTCGGTGCAGAGAAAACATGATTGATTGTTACATTTTGTATGCGTTAACAATGTTTGTTGTACTATCCTGTTTTGTGTGCGCAACTGTTGACATTATATGTTTAGGTTTTGGTGTTAGCCTTATAGGTTAGGGCAGAGCAAACCTGATTTGTAATTCGATTTTGTATGTGTTAACAATATTTTTTGTACTATCCTGTTTTGTGTACACCTCTGTTGTCATTAGAAGTTTAGGTTCTGGGGTTAGGCTTATAGGTTAGGGCACACAAAACAGGATTTATTCTTCCATTTTGTATGTGTTAACAATATTTTTTGTACTATCCTTTTTTGGGTACGCCACTGTTGTCATTAGAGGTTAAGGTTATGGGTTAGGCTTAGAGGTTCATGCAGAGAAAACAAGATTCATTCTTCCATTTTATATATGTTAACAACATTTGTTGGCGTATCCTCTTATGTGTGCACCATTATTGGCATTAGGTGCTTCTGTGTTTTTTTGTTTTTTTTTACATTGGCGCACACCAAACAGGATAGATGTTTTTTTTTACTTATTATACTATACCTTTGTTGAATTATTAGTTGTGTATAAATGACAGAGGGTCCCCTGCTGCCAATCTTCCTGCGACAGTCTTCAGGCAGTGTCTGTTGAAAAAGAGAAAGAGAAATGTGTTTTTGTTGTATTTTATATTTTCTTTTTTTTTAATAAGAGCATATTATTTTGGTGAGCAAATGTATTTTTGTATATTACCTGTTGTTCTCTCTTTGTCGTATGTAAGATGCTAAACATTTGACAGTCCGTGTGACATCGCACAGCGCTGCAAATTATTCAGTGACGCTGCTGAGGCCGAGTCTGTTGGAAATGTGGAAAAAAAGTGAAATATTAAAATGCAGCATAAATATATATGTGTCTATATTTTTTTGTTTAAAGCATAAATTACGTATTAAAATAGATATGAATAAAAGCTATGTTATTTTTTATTTTTTCCTATTTTTTTTTAAATTGAGATTATTTTAGGGCACGTACACATATATCTGTGTTTGAGATGTTACTGTACATGAATACGGTTGTTGTTGGCAATATTTTAAATCAAACATTTTTTTATTTTTTTATTATGGATTTATTAATGAATTAATGTATTATGGCTTACCTACTTGTTGTAATTTGCAGATTGTAAACTTCTAAAGTGATAGTGAAGTTGCGTCAGAAGTAACGCCAGCAGCGACATGTCCAGTGGCACTGTTCATCACCTCAGGAGAAATGTAGAAATTTCTGGAAAGTGTGCAGTATTTATAGACTTGGAGCTGAAGTAGAAACCGTTAGAACGCAATACGCATGCACTATTTGCGTTCCAGCCGCCATTTTGCGGAAAGTAGTTACTTGTTGCATGTGAAATGGTGGTGATTTTGTGTGCGGTACATCCCGCATAATGTGTGTTACGTGCCGCATGAAGTGTTCTTGAGTGTTGATTCTGTTTTGCGAGTACGTGTTGTAATTTTACATCCATAGCCTCGTTTTTGTTTTTTTCGCCGGCCATTTTTTCTCTCACTTAGGGGATTTTCGAGTGTGTAAACTTTTAAAATTGTAGTAAAATCGAGGTGTAACATGACTTCCAGACATCCTGGATGTTCCCCCTTGCTGTGGGTGTTTTATTTTATTTTTGTGTTTATTTTGTGTTTTTTTTATGTTTTCCGCTGTGCGCGGGTTGTCCGTTAAGGTCGTATTTTTACAAGTATGTGATGGATTTTTTCTAAGTCCTGCGGCTCATATTTTTTTGTGTAAGTCCGTAGTTCATCTCTGCGTGTTTGGTGTTTTTTATCAAAGTGCCGCTTCTGTGGGCGTTTGTAAGTGGTTGTGAAGCGCCGTAGAGCCTCCACCTCCGCATTTGCAGTCTGAAAGTTGTAGGGGGTCGTAGGGATGAGCGACTACAGCGCTCATCTCCACCAGCACAAGGAGCGCCTTTGGCGCTCCTTGCCAGCAACTGTGGCCCTTGCTTTGCTAGCGTTAGCAACAACCCGTATTGCTGAGAACTATATATGTGATAGATAGATATACAAACATATATTTATGTATATATACAATGAATTGAACATTAGTGATTCCATTTGAATGTCTGAAAAATAAGTTAATAAACGTATTTCCTGCTCCAATTTCTCAGAAATACAGTTGATGCACACTGCACTCTGGGAAAACTGTGCGGGACATGCAAATGAGGCCATAAAGTACGCTCACTCTAATAATCCAATAACTATTTTATACATGGCTCCTTTTTAAGCTTATATACGCTCTATTTCATGTATATATGTGAACACAGATGTACTTTTTATTTACTGTACTACTGTACGGTGGAGGGCTTCTATCGCTCTTTTGCCCACCATATTATATATGATTGTTGTGGTGAACTACCTACTCATAATTTCCACAACACAGGCTGAGATCCCGCTCCATGCTGATGATAGCCAGTAAGCTTGAAACAGCTGTACATGGATTGGATACTCAGCCTGTGTTTATTCCAACCTTGGCTTTGCATTAAAGCTGTGTAATACAGCATGCATAAGCTTAAAGGAAGCCATGTTTGATGATGGCTACGGAATGAAGAGCGAGGCATTTGTGGCCATATTTGAGTGTCCCAGCTCAACTTCCCAGAATGCAGTGTAATAACTGTTTTTCTCGGAACTCTGAGCTGGAAGCAGGTTTTTTAACTTGCTTTAGACATTCAGATGTGAACACAGATGTACTTTTTATTTACTGTACTACTGTACGGTGGAGGGCTTCTATCGCTCTTTTGCCCACCATATTATATATGATTGTTGTGGTGAACTACCTACTCATAATTTCCACAACACAGGCTGAGATCCCGCTCCATGCTGATGATAGCCAGTAAGCTTGAAACAGCTGTACATGGATTGGATACTCAGCCTGTGTTTATTCCAACCTTGGCTTTGCATTAAAGCTGTGTAATACAGCATGCATAAGCTTAAAGGAAGCCATGTTTGATGATGGCTACGGAATGAAGAGCGAGGCATTTGTGGCCATATTTGAGTGTCCCAGCTCAACTTCCCAGAATGCAGTGTAATAACTGTTTTTCTCGGAACTCTGAGCTGGAAGCAGGTTTTTTAACTTGCTTTAGACATTCAGATGTGAACACAGATGTACTTTTTATTTACTATATATATATATATATATATTTCTCCTACACACATCTCATACATAGCATTACATCCTTAATGCAATGTGTCAGTGTCATATATAAAATACAATTAGTGAGATGATTTCAACTCATTCCCTAGTAATGTATCTCATGCTGTAACATAAAGATCATTATTGCCAGCACTTCTTAAGACTTTTCAGCTCTTGCCCATGACCAAGATAGCGGATCCGTAGTCCGTCACAGATTTTCTCTTCCTAGTTACAATAGGCGTAGTCTAAGGAAGAAACCGGAAGTGAACGAGGAAGACGGCCTAAGTAGGCCTGAGTTATAACGAGCTGTGGGCAACGTCTAGACATGTAAGTTTGTGTGAAATAAATCAATAGATAGGCAGATAAGGGCAATATGTGTCTGTCTGTGGGGGCTTATATACTTATAGTATGAGTGGGGAGTAAGGAGTGTATGTAGAACTATACAGGAGCTGAGGATTATGGGATATGTAAATGAGACTATACACTAACACACAGTGATACTAGAGAGATACACACCCCTCCCCCCACACTACATATCACTCATTCCATGCAGTATATAGTTATATTCCCAGGAGACATACAATATGTATATGGGGGCTAAATATATCTATGTGTACAGAGCCTGAGGTTCATGGGAAATATCTCTATCTATCTATCTCTCTCTCTCTCTGTCTATCTCTCTATCTATCTATCTATCTATCTGTCTGTGACTGGTTATCAGGTGCGAGTGGGATAAAGACAGGAACAGATACCGGCATATAATGATATTATACTATATATATAATACAGAGTGATGGGAGTGGGGCTGTCTATCTGTCTATCTATGTATCTGTATCTATCTGTCTATCTATCTATACATCTATATGTAATGGTGATTAAGTGGTGTGTGGAGGAAGGAGTATGTATATATCTCTATAAGTGCTATATGTCTGTGTATCTACCCATTAGTGTAATGTCTGTCAGTCTGCCTGTTGTTCTATATTTTGGTTTATTGGTCTAATCTGTCTAACAATCCATCCATATGCATGGTGCGTGCAGCAAGGAGTGTATAGGTCTCTATATATAGTGTACTGTGTTTAATATATATATACTAGCGACTTGACCGTCAAAAATGACGGCAATACAATTTGAAGCCAATGCAAGCCCCCCCCTCAACTTGTGGGTCCCCCTCTACTCTCTCTCTCTCTCTGTGTACCCTGTGTCTCTCTCTCTGTGCACCCTGTGTGTCTCTCTCTCTGTGCACCCTGTGTCTCTCTCTCTGTGCACCCTGTCTCTCTCTCTCTGTGCACGCTGTGTCTCTCTCTCTCTGTGCACGCTGTGTCTCTCTCTCTCTCTGTGCACCCAGTGTCTCTCTCTCTCTGTGCACCCAGTGTCTCTCTCTCTCTTTCTGTGCACCATGTGTCTCTCTCTCTCTGTGCACCCAGTGGCTCTCTCTCTCTCTCTCTCTGTGCACCATGTCTCTCTCTCTCTCTCTGCACGCTGTGTCTCTCTCTCTCTGTGCACCCTGTGTCTCTCTCTCTCTGTGCACCCTGTGTCTCTCTCTCTCTGTGCACCATGTGTCTCTCTCTCTCTGTGCACCATGTGTCTCTCTCTCTGTGCACCATGTGTCTCTTTCTCTGTTCACCCTGTGTGTCTCTCTCTCTCTCTCTCTGTGCACCATGTGTCTCTCACTCTGTGCACCATGTGTCTCTCTCTGAGCACCCTGTGTGTCTCTCTCTGTGCACCCTGTGTGTCTCTCTCTCTCTGTGCACCCTGTGTCTCTCTCTCTCTCTCTTTGTGCACCATGTGTCTCTCTCTGTGCACCCTGTGTCTCTCTCTCTTTGTGCACCCTGTGTCTCTCTCTCTCTGTGCACCTGTGTGTCTCTCTCTGTGCACCCTGTGTCTCTCTCTGTGCACAGTGTCTCTCTCTCTCTCTCTGTGCACCCTGTGTCTCTTTCTCCCCCTCCTTTTCTCTCTCTGTGCACCCTGTCTCTCTCTCTCTCTCTCTGTGCACCTGTGTGTCTCTCTCTCTGTGCACCCTGTCTCTCTCTCTCTGTGCACCCTGTGTATCTCTCTCTGCACCTGTGTGTGTCCCTCCGTGCACCCTGTGTCTCTCTCTCTCTGTGCACCCTGTGTCTCTCTCTGTGCACCCTGTGTCTCTCTCTCTCTGTGCACCCTGTGTCTCTCTCTCTCTGTGCACCCTGTGTGTCTCTCGGTGCACCCTGTGTCTCTCTCTCTCTGTGCACCCTGTGTCTCTCTCTCTCTGTGCACCCTGTGTCTCTCTCTCTGTGCACCATGTCTCTCTCTCTCTGTGCACCCTGTGTCTCTTTCTCCCCCTCCTTCTCTCTCTCTGTGCACCCTGTCTCTCTCTCTCTGTGCACCCTGTGTCTCTCTCTCTCTGTGCACCCTGTGTCTCTCTCTCTCTCTGTGCACCTGTGTGTCTCTCTCTGTGCACCCTGTGTCTCTCTCTGTGCACCGTGTCTCTCTCTCTCTCTCTGTGCACCCTGTGTCTCTTTCTCCCCCTCCTTCTCTCTCTATGTGCACCATGTGTCTCTCTCTCTCTGTGCACCTGTGTGTCTCTCTCTCTGTGCACCCTGTCTCTCTCTCTCTGTGCACCCTGTGTCTCTTTCTATGTGCACCCTGTGTCTCTCTCTCTGTGCACCCTGTGTCTCTCTCTCTGTGCACCATGTCTCTCTCTCTCTGTGCACCCTGTGTCTCTTTCTCCCCCTCCTTCTCTCTCTCTGTGCACCCTGTCTCTCTCTCTCTGTGCACCCTGTGTCTCTCTCTCTCTGTGCACCCTGTGTCTCTCTCTCTCTGTGCACCTGTGTGTCTCTCTCTGTGCACCCTGTGTCTCTCTCTGTGCACCGTGTCTCTCTCTCTCTCTCTGTGCACCCTGTGTCTCTTTCTCCCCCTCCTTCTCTCTCTATGTGCACCATGTGTCTCTCTCTCTCTGTGCACCTGTGTGTCTCTCTCTCTGTGCACCCTGTCTCTCTCTCTCTGTGCACCCTGTGTCTCTTTCTATGTGCACCCTGTGTCTCTCTCTATGTGCACCCTGTGTCTCTCTCTCTGCACCTGTGTGTGTCCCTCCGTGCACCCTGTGTCTCTCTCTCTCTGTGCACCCTGTGTCTCTCTCTACCTGTGCACCCTGTGTGTCTCTCGGTGCACCCTGTGTCTCTCTCTCTCTGTGCACCCTGTGTCTCTCTCTCTCTGTGCACCCTGTGTCTCTCTCTCTGTGCACCATGTCTCTCTCTCTCTGTGCACCCTGTGTCTCTTTCTCCCCCTCCTTCTCTCTCTATGTGCACCCTGTGTCTCTCTCTCTGTGTGCACCTGTGTGTCTCTCTCTCTGTGCACCCTGTGTCTATCTCTCTTTCTCTGTGCACCCTGTGTCTATCTCTCTCTCTGTGCACCCTGTGTCTCTCTCTCTGTGCACCTGTGTGTCTATCTCTGTGCACCTGTGTGTCTCTCTCTGTGCACCCTGTGTCTCTCTCTGTGCACCGTGTCTCTCTCTCTCTCTCTGTGCACCCTGTGTCTCTTTCTCCCCCTCCTTCTCTCTCTATGTGCACCCTGTGTCTCTCTCTCTCTGTGCACCTGTGTGTCTCTCTCTCTGTGCACCCTGTCTCTCTCTCTCTGTGCACCCTGTCTCTCTCTCTCTCTGTGCACCCTGTGTCTCTCTCTGTGCACCCTGTGTCTCTCTCTCTCTGTGCACCCTGTGTCTCTCTCTCTCTCTCTCCGTGCACCCTGTGTCTCTCTCTCTCTCTGTGCACCCTGTGTCTCTCTCTCTGTGCACCCTGTGTCTCTCTCTCTCTGTGCACCCTGTGTCTCTCTCTCTGTGCACCCTGTGTCTCTCTCTCTGTGCACCCTGTATCTTTCTCTCTGTGCACCCTGTGTGTCTCTCTCTCTGTGCACCCTGTATCTTTCTCTCTGTGCACCCTGTGTGTCTCTCTCTCTGTGCACCCTGTGTGTCTCTCTCTCTGTGCACCCTGTGTGTCTCTCTCTCTGTGCACCCTATGTGTCTCTCTCTCTGTGCACCCTGTGTGTCTCTCTCTGTGCACCCTGTGTCTTTCTCTCTGTGCACCCTGTGTGTCTCTCTCTCTGTGCACCCTGTGTGTCTCTCTCTCTGTGCACCCTGTGTCTCTCTCTCTGTGCACCCTGTGTGTCTCTGTCTGTGCACCCTGTGTCTTTCTCTCTGTGCACCCTGTGTCTCTCTCTGTGCACCCTGTGTCTCTCTCTCTGTGCACCCTGTGTCTCTCTCTGTGCACCCTGTGTCTTTCTCTCTGTGCACCCTGTGTGTCTCTCTCTCTGTGCACCCTGTGTGTCTCTCTCTCTGTGCACCCTGTGTCTCTCTCTCTGTGCACTCTGTGTGTCTCTGTCTGTGCACCCTGTGTCTCTCTCTCTCTGTGCACCCTGTGTCTCTCTCTCTCTGTGCACCCTGTGTCTCTCTCTCTGTGCACCCTGTGTCTCTCTCTCTGTGCACCCTGTGTCTCTCTCTCTGTGCACCGTGTGTGTCTCTCTCTGTGCACCATGTGTGTCTCTCTCTGTGCACCCTGTGTCTCTCTCTCTGTGCATCCTGTGTGTCTCTCTCTCTCTGCACCCTGTGTGTCTCTCTGTGCACCCTGTGTGTCTCTCTGTGCACCCTGTGTGTCTCTCTGTGCACCCTGTGTCTCTCTCTCTCTCTCTTTGTGCACCCTGTGTGTCTCTCTCTCTCTCTCTGTGCACCCTGTGTGTCTCTGTGTACCAGGTGTCTCTCTCTGTGCACCCTGTGTGTGTCTCTCTCTGTGCACCCTATGTCTCTCTCTCTCTCTCTGTGTCTCTCTCTCTCTGTGTGCATCCTGTGAGTCTCTCTCTGTGTCTCTCTCTCTCTCTCTGTGCACCCTGGGTGTCTCTCTCTCCACTCCATAACCCGGCGCTGGCCCGCATATACCGGGTGCGCACATATATATATTTATATAACAATATAACAGTATTCCTTTTATTAAATAAACCACGACGCAAATATAAGAAAAAAATTATAATACATTAAAAATCAAGGCAAATCAAATTACTGACACTGGGATGGGTTTATGGCTTATCTGGAAGCCTTAAAGATTTATTTTCTGGTTGACTTTTAAATCAGCCATATATAAAAAATTTGGACAATTAACTTTTCACAACGCAAATATCAGGTGGATAATGAAGTCAGTGGCCTATTGAGGCACAAACCTATTTTTGCACCTCCGTGCTAGGTGCAGTGGGTAAGAGGGGAGTTGCACAACCCCCATTTCTTCTTTCACCTTTATGTACTATTGCGTTTTATATGTGAATATTATCATTTCCTATATATAAGCATATAAATAGGAATTTATTCTAATATCCATACCCAGTGTATACTGTAATTTGTCTTTTTTTTAAAGCATTAAGTTGCATTTCCATTTTTAAATTTATTGTGTTACTCAAAGCATATCCGATGATTTGCATGTGCATAGATGAGGATTGCTTTCATACATAATTCCCCTCATATTTTTCTCTCTGCCTGCTTGGAGATATTTATTCTCTTTTTCATGTTTAGTGATCTGTGTTTACTATAGGCTTATATAGTTTATTAATGTAAACTCTTTCTCCTATACTATATACGATCCAATTAGCCACTTATATTGGCTACTATTTCTATACAGTAAGGTGCAGGATATCATCGGAACAATATTACTTGCTCTGATTGGGGTGTAGTACACAAACTATTTTTAATGTATTATTATTTTTTTCTTATATTTGCGTCGTGGTTTATTTAATAAAAGGAATACTGTTATATTGTTATAATTAATCATTGTGCTTTAATGCACTTAGTAAAGTCCTATTTTGTGACTTAAAAAAAAAAATATATATATATATATACATATGTATGTATATATATATATATATATATATATGTATATATATATATATATATATATATGTGTGTGTGTATGTACGTGTAACAAATCTAAGCGTGTGACCGTCTCATGCTATTTGTACAGACCATAAAGAAGTGTAACAAATCCCAGCGTGTGACCATCTCATGTTATTTGTACAGACCATAAAGATGTGTAACAAATACCAGCGTGTGCCCGTCTCATGTTTATTTGCACTGACTATAAAGACGTGTAACAAATCCCAGCATGTGACCATCTCTTGTTATTTGTACAGACCATAAAGACGTGTAACAAATCCCAGCATGTGTCCGTCTCATGTTTATTTGTACAGGCCATAAAGACGTGTAATAAATCCCAGCATGTGACGTCTCATGTTTATTTGTACAGACCATAAAGACGTGTAACAAATACCAGCGTGTGACCGTCTCTCATGTTTATTTGCACTGACTATAAAGATGTGTAACAAATCTTAGCGTGTGACTGTTGAATGTTTATTTGTACTGACCATAAAGACCTGTAACAAATCCCATGTGTGACCATGTGTGACCATGTTTATTTGTACAGACAGTGACATAGGGACACCATCACTTCTCTCAGAGTTTGACCAAGAAGGAGAGACAAATATGAGGAGTCCTCGGGAGATTAAAGAGGAGGAAATTCCTGTAAATATCAGTGAAGGTGAGTAATATCTTATGGACAATTATCACTCACTTCAGTCCTTATTGAGGTGTATTTATCCTTCATCGCTCACCCAAGAAGTTTTACACACATATCGCAGCTCATGATAAAGGTGATTTTCTCCCCAATGACACTATATCTGGTCTTCTCTCCATACAAAGTAATAACATTCGGTTGTTTCCATCTTTGTGGATCTTTCTACTAAAAAAATTAGATATTAATAAGATACAAACACTAGATTGATTAGTAAATCATAAAATAGTGAAAGTCTAGAATCTGTTTATCTCTCTCTGTAGGACCTTTAGATGTGAGGTCTCCAGTTGTCTCCAAGTTGGAACAAGAAGATCTGAATATAAGAGATCAGCAGCAGGTGAAGGAGGAGGAGAGTCTTGGGAATACAGGGAAGGTGAGAAAGTAATACACAATAAGAACATGTTTATTTGTACTGACCATAAAGACGTGTAACAAATCCCATCGTGTGACCGGCTCATGTTTATTTGTACAGACCATAAAGACGTGTAACAAATCCCAGTGTGTGCCCGTCTCATGTTATTTATAGAGACCATAAAGACGTGTAACAAATCCCAGCGTGTTAACGTCTCATGTTTATTTGTACAGGCCATAAAGATGTGTAATAAATCCCAGAGTGTGACCGTCTCATGTTTATTTGTACAGACCATAAAGACGTGTAACAAATTCCAGCGTGTGACCGTCTCATGTTTATTTGTACAGACCATAAAGACGTGTAACAAATCCCGGCGTTTGCCCGTCTCATGTTATTTGTAGAGACCAAAAAGACGTGTTACAAATCCCAGTGTGTGACCATCTCATGTTTATTTGTACAGGCCATAAAGACGTGTAACAAATCCCAGCGTGTGACCGTCTCATGTTTATTTGCACTGACTATAAAGACGTGTAACAAATTCCAGTGTGTGACCATCTCATGTTTATTTGTACAGGCCATAAAGACGTGTAACAAATCCCAGCATGTGACCGTCTTATGTTTATTTGCACTGACTATAAAGACATGTAGCAACTTCCAGTACGTGACGTCTCATGTTTATTTGTACTGACTATAAAGACATGTAGCAAATCCCAGCATGTAACGTCTCATGTTTATTTGTACTGACTATAAGGACATGTAGCAAATCCCAGCATGTGACAGTCTCATGTTTATTTGTACTGACCATAAAGACATGTAACAAATCCCAGCGTTTGACCGTCTCATGTTTTTTTGTACAAACCATAAAGACATGTAACAAAACCCAGCAAGTGACCATCTCAAGTTTATTTGTACAGACCATAAAGACCTGTAACAAATCCCATGTGTGACCGTCTCATGTTTATTTGTACAGACCATAAAGACCTGTAACAAATCCCATGTGTGACCGTCTCATGTTTATTTGTACAGACAGTGACAAAGTGACACCATCACTTCTCTCAGAGTCTGACCAAGAAGAAGAGACAAATATGAGGAGTCCCAGGGAGATTCAAGAGGAGGAAATTCCTGTAAATATCAGTGAAGGTGAGTAATATCTTATGGACATTTATCACTCACTTCAGTCCTTATTGAGGTTTATTTATCCTTCATCTCTCACCCAAGAAGTTTTACACACATCGCAGCTCATGATAAAGGTGATTTTTTCCCCAATGACACAATATCTGGTCTTCTCTCCATACAAAGTAATAACATTCGGTTGTTTCCGTCTTTGTGGATCTTTCTACTAAATTTTTTTAGATATTAATAAGACACAAACACTAGATTGATTAGTAAATAATAAAATAGTTAAAGTCTATAATCTGTTTATCTATCTCTGTAGGAACTTTAGATGTGAGGCCTCCAGTTGTCTCCAAGGTGGAACAAGAAGATCTGAATATAAGAGATCAGCAGCAGGTGAAGGAGGAGGAGAGTCTTGGGAATATCAGGGAAGGTGAGGAAGTAATACACAATAACAACATTAACTGCACACTTTCACACTAAGGATTTTATCTTAAAGATGATAAAAAGCTGTCAATATATTGCAATAGCTGTTTATCTCTATTGTACATAATACCTGAGATATACGGCATTATTTGTGCAACTCAGTATAGTAATGTATGGCTCATAGAGCTTAATATGGGTGTGGGGTCTATAATTTAGTACTTGCCAATAATTACTAATATCAGTCTAAAACAGGCTCTTTCTAACACATCCACGCAGCAGATGCACAGGATAAATCACATATAGCGGTAATAGTTGTGGATACTACGGGCCATTGGTAACGCTCAGGAATGTTGCAGGCCTCGCGAGGCGAGCTGTTGGAACGCGATTGTGAGGCCTACGGGGCTTGTGTTAGGCTGCAAGGAGCGCCGAATACACTTATTGCAGGGCTGTGGCGCTCATCGCGAGTCCTTAGGACTCGAGAACACACCATGTAAAACTCCCGAACCACGCAACTGGAATTGCGAGCCCCGTAGTACTTAGGACCAAAGCACGTAAAACGCCTGAACCACGGAAATGGAAAGACTACCAAAACAACACAATTATGCCTCAAATTCACTTACACACTCACACACAGCACAGGGGGGGGATCCAGGGAGCTGGTGAGGGAGGTTGCAAGTTCATTTGAGGCATATTTTTTGTTTTTTCACTATCAAAACTGCCGCCGAAAAAATATAACAGGATGAAAACAAGGTTAAAGGCAGTAAAAAAGAGCCTGAAGGAAGTAACAGATAACACAAGCCAGTAACATTTATCCCAAGGCAGTAACACTTAACCCAAGGTAGTAACATTTAACCCAAGGCAGTAACATTTAACCCAAGGCAGTAACATTTAGGGGGAGATTACACAGGGGGTAGAAGCTCGCAATGAGCGCCAAAAACGCTCAGCACGGGGCTCGCCATGAGCATCAAAGATGCTCAGAGAACCAAAATCCTCACATTGTGTAGCAAACAGCATTGCCAGATTTATTATTATTATTATTATTATTAACTTTTATTTGTAACGCACCAACATATTCCGTAGCGCAATACAGGGGATAAAATTATGTATTATAATTTATTATTAATCTGAGAGCTCAGTAGAGATTGGGCCCAGATGCTATCTATGGAGTCTACACATACTCACCCACTTACCTCACTCCCTATATTGGTAAATACATCATCGGTAAGTGACGTCCTCCTGTGTGCTCCCATCATCCAGTGATGCACTCTATGGACTCTACACGTACACTCACCCACTTACCTCACTCCCTATATTGGTAAATACATCACCTGTAAGTGACGTCCTCCTGTGTGCTCCCATCATCCACTGATGCACTCTATGGACTCTACACATACTCACCCACTTACCTCACTCCCTATATTGGTAAATACATCACCTGTAAGTGACGTCCTCCTGTGTGCTCCCATCATCCAGTGATGCACTCTATGGACTCTACACATACACTCACCCACTTACCTCACTCCCTATATTGGTAAATACATCAACTGTAGGTGACGTCCTCCTGTGTGCTCCCATCATCCAATGGAGGATCTTCTCTCTAACCCCGTTGGTAATAAAAATCGTTGTGATCACAAAATAAACTTTTGGTTTTATATTTTTATTCAGAGTGAAAAAAGTTATTGTAGAAACTCCTTAATTTTTTTTGTAAGCTAAAATTAGTTTTTACCATTGTAATGTGGTTTCCATGTCAGTGTCTCCGTCCCCTTATGGGGTCTTGTCTGTAACATGTGGTAAATGTAAACCCCACAGAAATCCCCCTGGCAATAACATTATGTCACACACCTATCTGCGTATCATGGGCGGAAAGTGATTGTTTTTATATATCCTTCTTCCAAGACTGACCCTCAGAGACATACTCAGTAATCATCCGCTATACTCTTCTTCGTTACACAGTGTGACAATAAACAACATGGAGATCACGTGTCCTACTGAAATAAAGCAGCCCATTTGTGTCAGGGATTTGCCCATCAGTTGCAGCATAATACCTGTGCCTAAAGTCTGACACTCAGGGGTTAATCTTCCTGGGACTGCACCCAGACACACAAGAGTTAATTGTATTAAATCCAGAGCAGCTGGAGGCTATTTCTATTAGAAACAGGACTATGGAATTTGTACTAAATGTTCATTTCAATGTAATGGTATTATTTGAAAATTTTAATTTTTAATTTTATTTGTTTTATTTTTATTGGCATCTTTTATTTTTAGTAAAACATTTTTTATTATTTACGTTAAGAAATCTTAGTGCCCATTTTATTAACAACATCTACTATTTTATTCCCATTATTATTTCATCTCCATACTCTAACCCTCTGGGTGATGTTATCCTTTTTTCAAAGATAATGGATGAAAAAAAAATGAAGCGTGTAAAAGAGTATTTGTATCCACATGCCGAATAATCCAACTGATGCCATTGTTCAACTTCATGTAGATATTCGTATCAATTAATTTATTCAAAATATCTCTCATGTAATCCCCATAACTCATAAGCCCTAGGGAACATTTCTTATTTGCTGGTGTAATGACCCCAATCTGCCATTTTATTTTCAGTAGCACAACCTTGTCCGTCATACGAGGTGACTGTTGTAGAAGAAACTGAAATTGTCTGTCTGCAGATATGAACTAAAATGCACACGTGCCTATTCTATCTACTTAAATGCTTGACCTAATTAAGATACAGAATGTCCTTATGTGTATTTCAGTCATGCTTACATTCCTTAAGGTACCACTCCTTTTAAAAAGCAGATGTGATGCCTATATTAGGGGCAAGAGCAAATCTAGGGAATTATAGACCTGTAAGCCTCACATGTTTGGAAGCTTTTAGAAGTGTTAATATACAAGAATATGTCTTCAACTTTGGGCACCACTTCATAGAAAAGACACTTTGAGGCTGGAAATGTTCAGAGAAGGGCAACAAAACTAATAAGGGGAATGGAGGGGCTAAGTTATGAAGAAAGACTAACCAAATTAAACTTATTTTCTCTAGAAAAAAGGCGTCTAAGAGGAGATATGATTACCTTATATAAATACATCCAGGGTCAGTATAGGGATTTTTCAAGCGTACTTTTTTGTGCCAAGAGGTTCAACTGACGAGGACATCCTTTGAGGTTAGAAGTAAAAAGATTCCACCTTAAAGAAAGAAAAGGGTTCTTCACTGTAAGGGTGGTTAATCTGTGGAATTTTCTACCAAAGGAGGTGGTGACAGTGGGTTCAATAGATAACTTTAAAAAAGGGTTGGATATATTTTTTTAAAAAAAGGGCATTCAGGGTTATCCTGGATAACTAGATGAGTATTGATCCAGGGAGGAGTCCAATTAACAGTATCTGGTTTCAGGAAGTATTTTCTTTTCCCATTATGAGACATTTGGCAAATGTTTTATTGTTTTTGTTTTTTTTTCCCTCTGGATTCATTAATAATTAGCTATTAACAAATATTTCCAGGTAATAAATAAGCCACATATTATAATAAACAAAAGAGATCTAAAATGGTTGAAGTTGATGGACTAAACATCTTTATTCAACCTCAATTACCATGTAAATAAGTAACTGGGTAACTTCCTGATAGAAGACTTTGCATACAGGAAGTTTGTATCTGCACAGTGGGAAAGTGTCAGTAACTACAGACGGTGCTCTCAGCCGCACTAATGTGGTGATTGTTAGTTTACAAAAACACCTACCCCGGGAAGTAACAGGCAGCAGCAGGCAAAAAATGAAAGCCTGCAGCAAGCAATAATTGCATGCAGAAGTTATAATATGTAACATTTGTGTTCATACAGTATTTGTTTATTCTTTTAAATAACATTTTGCAGATCATCATATTTAGTTAAACAAAAGACCATAATTGACAATAATTGGTATACAGGGATCACACTGCACTCTATAGACATTCAGACATCTGTTGCCTCATTTTCATATGATTAGAAAACAATGTTGTTGGGAGTTACAGAACTTCCACTAAATTAATAGACTAAACTAAATCATTTTCAACCAAATTGACCTTTTATTAACTATGAACTGGCCTCAGTGCGCTATAAATAATTCTAGTAGCTATAATAGTTATATATTTACTAATCGTTTCCATTTAGAAGTATGTTAAAGCTGTAAGAATTTACTCCTGGTGCTTTTGTTTCCAACAGATGGATGCGAGATTTGGAATAACTTTGGAGAAGACCACATGTGTCACACAGTAGAAAAAACATTTGCATGTTCTGAATGTGGGAAATGTTTCAGTCGGGCCTCATATCTTCATGTACATATGAGGACTCATACAGGAGAAAAACCTTTTCCATGTTCTGAATGTGGGAAATCCTTTAGACAGGCCTCAGTTCTTAAAGAACATAAGATGACTCATACTGGAGAAAAACCTTTTCCATGCTCTGAATGTGGGAAATGTTTCAATCAAATCTCATCTCTTAATAAACATAAGAGGACTCATACAGGAGAAAAACCTTTTTCATGCTCTGAATGTGGGAAATGTTTCAGTTATCTCTCATCTCTTAATACACATAAGATGACTCATACAGGAGAAAAAACGTTTTCATGTTCTGAATGTGGGAAATGTTTCAGTCAGATCTCTGCTCTTAAAGCACATAAGAGGACTCATACAGGAGAAAAACCTTTTTCATGTTCTGAATGTGGGAAATGTTTCAGTTATCTCTCATCTCTTAATACACATAAGATGACTCATACAGGAGAAAACCCTTTTTCATGTTCTGAATGTGGGAAATCCTTTAGACAAGCCTCGTTTCTTAAAGAACATAAAAAGACTCATACAGGAGAAAAACCTTTTTCATGTTCTGAATGTGGGAAATGTTTCAGTCAGACCTCAAATCTTAATAGCCATAAGATTACTCATACAGGAGAAAAACCTTTTCCATGTTCTGAATGTGGGAAATCCTTTAGTCAGGCCTCAGTTCTTAAAGAACATAAAAAGACTCATACAGGAGAAAAACCTTTTTTATGCACTGAATGTGGGAAACGTTTCAGTCGTCTCTCAGATCTTAATAGCCATAAGATGACTCATACAGGAGAAAAACCTTTTTCATGTTCTGAATGTGGGAAATCCTTTAGACAGGTCTCGGTTCTTAAAGAACATAAGAAGACTCATACAGGAGAAAAACCTTTTTCATGTTCTGAATGTGGGAAATCCTTTAGACAGGCCTCAGTTCTTAAAGAACATAAGATGACTCATACTGGAGAAAAACCTTTTCCATGCTCTGAATGTGGGAAATGTTTCAATCAAATCTCATCTCTTAATAAACATAAGATGACTCATACAGGAGTAGAACCTTATCCATGTTCTGAATGTGGGAAATGTTTCAGTTATCTCTCATCTCTTAATAAACATAAGATGACTCATACAGGAGAAAAACCCTTTTCATGTTCTGAATGTGGGAAATGTTTTAGTCAGCTCTCGCATGTTAATACACATAAGAGAACTCATTCTGAAACCTTTTCCATGCTTTGAATGTGGGAAATGTTTCAGTACATCCTCACGTCTCAAGCAACATACTCACACAGGATAAACACCATTTGCATGTTCTGACACTTAGACAAGAGAAAAAAATGTATTTCAGTCAGATTTGACAGAAGACAACTCACATAGGATACAGACCAATTGTATGTATGGGATGTAGGGAATATTTAATATGAGTCCGGAATTAAACATCAACATGACACATCATGCAATTCTACTAAGGTCATATAAATGTAATTAATCAAAAACATTTAGCAAGCTCATATATATCTATGGATATCTGAGTATTAAAGCATGTTAATAGAACTTTTCAGCAGTGTTACTCTTTTAGTAAGTCCTTCTAGACTTGCTTTGCAAGCAATACTTTGATTACCTCTCCAAAGGCCAGGTCACACAGTATAACTTAAATTACCACCAAACCGTATATAAAACAATACATATAAATATGAGGCATGTTTAACACATACCTATATAGTGCAGTGACTAAACCCATATCAGAAAATGGTACAACCATTACAGTAAATCCCTTAGCCTAGAGGCCCAGTGCAAACAGAATACTTTATACAGCCATGACCGGCACATGTGGGGTTTGGTCTTTGCTCTGTGAGCACCAACTCCCTTTCCAGTGGAGAAATATCACTAAGTGCTGCGATTCCCCTCTCCAGTTCTCCAATTTGAGCTTCAAGATAGACAACATGGTCACACCAGACAACATGGTCACACCTGACACAGAAGTATGGAGCCTGGATCAGTTGCTCCAGCAATTGATAAATATGCAAAGAAAAAAAATATATATAGGGGCAGCCTCAGGTGGCAAAAACACAGACACACATTCACACACACACAGACTTAAACACAAACACATAGAGAGAGATCAGCCCCACAGTGTTGAAATCCAATAAAAATTGAAATTTTGCAGTCTGTGGGTAGGTCTCCTAGCTCATGCATAATCCATCCTATGCTGTGCTTTAAAGATGTGTAATACGGTGAGCATTTGCCTGAAAGTAACCATGTATAAAGTGGAATTTGTATTAGAGTGAAAATGGGTTGTGAACTCATTTGCATGTCTCTACCCAGTTTCCCAGAATGCAGTGCATGATATGTATTAACTTGAATTTTGAGCTGAAAATAAGTTTTTTAACTTGGGTTGATACCTTTGCACCTGCCCCTGAGACCCTATACCTAAAGAGCTTTTTTTTTTTTTTTTTTTTATCACTTTGTTTTTTTAATTGTATGTGCTAAATTTTTGTGATAACTAATAAAAGTTATTTTTTATTTTACCCTTCCTTGTTACATGGTCATTCATTGTATTATGGTATGGAGAACACCAGTTGCTATGTATGATGTGAGTTGCTTGTTTTATTTGTAAGCTTTTCCTATTTTCTATATTTAATCCTATAAATACTGTAACTACGCCATGTTGTCTTATAATAAACCAATTAGGAGGGCTATATATAACAAAGTGTGACAAAGGAAGTTGTTATCACAATGTCTAAGCCGTTACTAGGATGAAATGTGTAAGGATGAAATGTTTTTTGCCACCAATAATTATTAGAGCATTTTTGTTGTTGTTCTGTCCTTCAGTTGTGTCTGACTATTGGTGACCATATGAACACAAAACACAAGGCACATCTGTCTGTGTTTCTGATTGTGCTTATCCATATGTTTTTTTTTTTGGTACAATTATTGTAGTTGGTTGCCAGTTCCTTCTCCAGTGAACCATGATTTGTCTTACCTTTCTGCTATGACCTACCCATCTTCAGTGACCCTACATGGTTTAGCTGACAGCTTTATTGAAGTACACAAGCCCCTTCACCACAATCCAGAAGGGGATCAGAGCATGACACTTCATTATAAACCTGACATTCAGGATCACTTTAGTGTCATATAAAGGATCTCTAAAGAATAATTAGGTAGGACTTAAACAGAAAAAAAAACTTTATTAAGTTTTTCATGTGCATTTAAACAACAATTGACTTTATTAGATCATACACCAAGCTGTATAAGCTCCAGATGTCTCCACCCTCTGAATGATGTATTGTCTCTGGAGTGGGAGCCGCCCAGGAGAAGTACCAAATTGAAAGCCTTTTTACACCACTTAGTAAAACACACATCAGTAGCAGACAGTAGTGTAACATGAGCTGCTAGCAATGTACACAAATAAACTTTCCAGTCACCTTCCCCTATCTTAATACAAGTACTGCATGACTGATTAGAGAGCATACCCATCTAGGCAGCTCCCAATCCAGAGACAATACATCATTCAAGGGGTGGAGATGAGAAGCTCAAACTGCCTGGGGACATGATAAAAATAGCAATTCATTGTGTAAATACACAGTAAAAGTGTAATAACATTTATTCTCATCAGTTTGAGGGAGTGAGATACACTAATGTAGCTTTTTGTAGGATTGCTCTTATAGTTCAAGCAAATGGAAATTGAGTTAGTCATTTCCTATACATTTTTACTAGTCTTCTCGGTCAATTGTTTCACCTAAATCATGTTCCCATCAAGTGATAAGGGGAGTTAGTCCCAGAAGACTGGACAAGTGTATACAGGTGGTAAATAGTCCCTAGGTTGTATATTGTTACCTTATTTATTCACCTTATATGCAGAGTACATCATACGTATGGCTGGACTGGATGAGTCCAAAGCCGGAATCAATATTGCATGATAGTAATATCAACAACCTCAGATACACCTGATGATACTACTCTGATGGCTGAAAGTGAGAAGGTACTAAAGGATTTATTGATGATACCTCACACTGCATTAGGTTTATTGAGAAAAGAAAACAAACAATCTGGGACTCTAAAGAGGTGGAAGCCATTTTGTAAAGACAGACTCTCTCAAAGGAGTATAGAGATTTATATAGTACGAACAAGAGGCAGCAATATAGGTTCATACGTACCAAGGCCCAAGCAGAGCAGAAAATAGCACATGCAATAAAAAGGTGACTAAACTTTCTTAGGTTTTTCAGTGAAAAGGTAAAAACTAAGGGAGGAATAGGTATACTTCCTACTATACAATTTCCCAGATATATACACTTGTCCAGTCTTCTGGGACTACCTCCCCTTACCAGATATCACTTCATGGGAACATGACTTAGGTGAAACCATTGACACACAAGACTAGTAAAACTTATAGGAAATGTCTAACTCAATTTCCATTTGTTTGAACTATAAGAGCAATCCTACAAAAATCCCACATCAGTGTATCTCCCCCATCCTCTGCTGGAAGGGTTGTCATCTAGAAAGTTCATATATAGGCATATGATGGACATGTGCTAAGCTTCAAGCTTATTTCTTGCCAATAAATGTTCTCATAGCTACGTGCCAAGAAATGCAACCTCCCTTAGACCTCTGGATATCTCTCCTTCATCATCCATGGGAACAATATAATCAGAATGCTCTATCTACATGTAATACTTCTCTGGTCCCCAGTCTACACTTAGTAATCACTAAAATATGGAAATATAGAGACAGAAAGACTGAAGGGCAATATAGTGTAATCCTTAATTAAATTGCACTGTCTCAAGCCAAAGTAATTGAGTTGGTGGTCTTTGTTTTGTATTGTACTTTTGTTGTTGTTGCTAAGTCGTTCGGTTGAATCTGACTCTCCATGACCCTATAGACCATAGTACGCCATGCACATTAGTGAGCAGTTTAGATTTTATTATATCTGAGTTTACTATATGATGTTTTGCCTTCCTATGCTCAGTAAACACTAATTGAATGTTCTATATATGACCTTGTAGGGTAATTGTATCACATACTACTACTTTTGCACAGGCTCACACATTCACCACACGTGGTCAAATGCACCTCGTACGTCACACCCCCTAGGTGAGTCTCTCAAATATCCCAATTCCACCTGTGCAAAATAGTCAGAGTAATATAAATGTTGTGTACAATTTTAATAGACTTTCCCAAACTATAATTTAGTGAGTTTGTTTATGTGTTTGACCAAATCTACGCCCACTTGTCACTTTTTTAATACATATTGTTGTAACTTAAAGGGCCACAAAACTGGTGGGACCTGATGAGAATAAATGTTATTAAAGTTTTACTGTGTACAGTGCCATGAAAAAGTATTCACCCCCATTGGCATTTTTCGTGTTTTGTTGCCTCACAACCTGGAATTAACATGGATTGTTTGAGGATTTGCATCATTTAATTTACAGAACATGCCACAACTTTGAAGATGTTTTTTTATTTTTATTGTGAAGCAAATAACAAATGGGACAAAATAACAGAAAAAGTCCCTGTGCATAACTATTCACCCCCCCTAAAGTCAATACTTTGTAGAGCCACCTTTTGCTACAATCACAGCTCCAAGTAGCTTTGGATAAGTCTCTATGAGCTTGCCACATCTTACCACTGGGATTTTTGCCCATTCCTCCTTGCAAAACTGCTCCAGCTCCTTCAAGTTGGAGGGTTTGCGCTTGTGAACAGCAATCTTTAAGTCTGAGCACAGATTTCCTATTGGGTTGAGGTCTGGGCTGTGACTCGGCCATTCCAACACATTTATAGGTTTCCCCTTAATCCCCCAAGTGTTGCTTTAGACGTGTGTTTGGGGTCATTGTCCTGCTGGAAGGTGACCCTCCGTCCTAGCCTCAAATCACGCACAGAGGGGTACAGGTACAAGAATATCCCTGTATTTAGCACCATCCATCTTTCCCTCAACTCTGACCAGTTTCCCAGTCCCGGCTACTGAGAATCATCCACACAGCATGATGCTGCCACTGCCATGTTTCACTGTGGGGATGGTGTTCTTTGGTGATGTGTTGGGTTTGCGCCAGACATAGCATTTTCTTTGATGACCAAAAAGTTCAATTTTAGTCTCATCAGACCAGAGCTCCTTCCTCCATACATTTTGGGAGTCTCCCACATGCCTTTTCGCAAACTCAAAATGTGCCATTTTGTTTTTTTTGCTGAAAGTAATGGCTTTCTTCTGGCCACTCTGCCATAAAGCCCAACTCTATGGAGCGTACGGCTTATTGTCGTCCTATGTACAGATACTCCAGTCTCTGCTGTGGATCTCTGCAGCTCCTCCAGGGTTACCTTAGGTCTCTGTGCTGCCTCTCTGATTAATGCCCTCCTTACCCGGTCCGTGACTTTTGGCGGGCGGCTGTCTCTTGGCAGGTTTGCTGTTGTGCCATGTTCTTTCCATTTGGTTATGATAGATTTGATGGTGCTCCTGGGGATCATTAAATTTGGATATTTTTTATAACCTAATCCTGACTTGTACTTCTCAACAACATTGTCCCTTACTTGTTTGGAGAGTCCCTTGGTCTTCATGGCAGTGTTTGATTAGTGGTGCCTCTTGCTTAGGTGTTGCAGCCTCTTGGGCCTTTTAAAAAAGGTGTGTATATGTAATAACAGATCATGTGACGCTTAGATTGCACACAGGTGGACATATATAGTGGTATATCATTTTTGTATAGGCTTTATTGGCTAAATTTTGAAGGGTGGAAAATTAACTATTCTGGTCTATTAAACCAGTTTAAGTTTGCTTAAAACAGAGAACTGAGATTTGTAAACTATACGTAGAATTAATTTATTAAATAGGCCCTATTGGCCAAACATTGAAAGACATTTTATGTATACATGCCTTGAACAGTGAATCGAGAACTGATCATAGTTCCACCCACTGATTTTGCGCAGTACTATGCACCAAACTATTTAGTCTAATAACGCTGTCCTAGATATAAATAGGATAAGTTCCTCCGATATTGAGTAGGATTGTGTGCTACATATAAGTTATACCCTGAGCTTATCTGACTATTTCTGGTGTAGTAAATTAGCTTAAATAAGTGTTATATAGTGGTTTGTATTCTCCACTTATTGCTACTTGATAGTAAGTATTAATGTAAAGGATAAGGGTAAGCATTGATCAACCAGTATATCTAGCTTCAATACAGCATAGGTTTCTGCACAGTCTTGGATATGAGACAGTTAAATACACCGTCTCAGTTAAATACGCTCATCTCTGCCAGCGCTCCTTGCGCTGGCAGAGATGAGCGTCATACGACTTAGGCAGAGAGCAACGAAGGCGCTCACTGCGCTGATGGAGCTGAGCACCGTAGGCGCTCATCCCTTTGAACCGCGGGACTACAATTCAACACAAAACTCAATTACACATCTCACAATGCGAGACCCGTAGCAGTTTGAAAAAAATAGCATTAAAAAATGACGGCCCGTAACACTTGCAACAAGGAAAGCGAAACTTACACAAAAAAATACGACCCGCGGCACATAGAAAAAAATACAAATACGAGGTCCAAAAAATACGAACTTAACGGCCGAACCGCACACATACAAAAACAACAACACTACCAAAATTAAGAAAAATTGAAAAAAAAACACTCCCAGCTTGGGGGGACAGCCACGACATCTGGGAGTCAGGTTGTACGACAATTGAACAACAATTCGCAGAGTTTCCACACATGAAAATCGGCTAAGCGACAAAAAAAACCAAAACGTGGCTACACGACCAACAAATACGCAAAAACCCACCAGACACATAAGACTTCTACACAAGACCGTACGGGGTATAAAATGCACTATTAGGGAGAACGCTACATACTCCACAACCGCCTAACACATACACAATCGCCGCCATTTAACAACACTAACTTGCAACTAATAACATTACAAATCCAAAATGCAGAACTTCACACCTAAACAAACGCTTTGAGCTCGCGCACACAGTCCACTTCTTCTACACAGGTTACACGACCAATAGACACGGCAAAAACAGCCGGACACATAAGACTTTTACACAAGAGCGTACGAGCTATAAAATACACTATAAGGGAGGACGCAAAATGATCCACACCCGCGTAACACATACACAATCGCCGCCATTTTACACCACTAACTTGCAACTAATAACATTACCATTCCAAAATGCAGAACTACACAGCTAAACAAACGGCTTCCCCTCGCGCACGCAGCCTATTTACACTTCACACATTGCTGACACTTCCACCTCAGCTCACCAAGAGTGCAAATGTACATTGTATGCTGCAGGAACATCAAAAAAGATTGTTAGCTCTTAAGGATATTGCTTTCTTCATATATTAATTACAAATAGGTAAAGTATATTAATTTATGATTGTATTAATTAATTCATTATCATTAAAAAATATACAGAAAAAAAGGACCAGACGACAGGATCGCAAAAAACGCTGAAGGTGTTCAGCGCGCGGCTCACAGTGAGCACCAAGGGTGCCCGAGGACTAAAACTACACCAGGGGACAGGATCGCAAACAGAGCAAAAAGGCGTGGACCTTGCAAAAAATACACCAACCGAGAGGCTCGCAATGAGCGCCAAAGGCGCTCAGAGCGAAGCTCGCAATGAGCGCGGAAGGTACTCAGATGACAAAATACTTACTTTTTGTGGCAAACAACATTCCCTGGCTTACAATTTTTTTTGCCGTAATTTTTTAACGGGCAAGTCGCTAGTCTAATATAGCAATCACACAGAAACAAGCACACAGTATCACCACACTGATGTACAGAGTACAGTGGCACCAAAACACCACACAACTTTAGGTACACACTAAGGGCCTCATTCTATTATTGTCCGTAAATCGTCCGCAAAGCTGCGATTCCTTGCGGGGGTCCCGTTACCTTGCAATTCAATTATACGGCGCCGCAAGGATATCCCCTTACGGCCGGCCTTATATCTTGCATCCGGCCGTAAGCTCAGAAATCTTAAAATGCAAAAATAAATTCAAGACGGCACTGTAAAGCTTTGTAAATGCTAGGGATCATAATGGGGGACATGAGGATTAATAGCAACCCCCTCTCAAGCTTGCACATCAGCCCAAATCCGAGATTACATTAACTGTTTATTTTCCGGCCGCAGCGTGGGCAGGTCTGAGGTGCTCCAAGCCCTCTGGACTTTTTACATGGATATGTGACATAAATTTAAAAAATATATATTTACGGATTTGAGTGTAGGGGAATGTTGTGCTATTAATGCTAACACCTACAATAACTTTATAGTCTCCTCAGAGTGAAGGATGGCTTTATTATGGCTTTATTATGTGCTTAATTGTGTGCCTGCGGGACCTTTTTGCTGCAAGTAAGCTGCGGCTCGGTTTTAGCCTTGCAGAGAGGGTTCCGGAGCAATTGAATAGCAACCAGGCTTTTCTTGCGGCCGAAACTCTTGCGGCCGTTTAAGATCAAGGGCTTTCCTCTGGCGCGGAAGGGAATAGAATAGGCAAATAGCTTGCGTCCTTGCGGACCCGCATCTCCTACGGCTGATAATAGAATGAGGGCCTAAGGAAGCAACCACCAATACACAATGACACATAATCTAGGATAGTAATTAGGATAGCACAGACACACAACTCACTAGTGACACAGAAGGTTAGACATAACAGTGTGACATCGATACACAGGCACACAATAGAACAATCAAAAAAGTAACAAAGATATAAAAATAAAATGACATATTAACAATTTATAAATGCACAACCAAATAAACACATTTAATATATCCTGTTATATATCATTACATGCTGTTAAAATAAACAATATATCTCTATAAAATCGTGGGGAAAATGTTGAATATTCGAGGAATGGACTGCTTAATATTGAGTTAGATTTATTTTTTTCCTCTCTTCTCTTTTTCTCACTTTGACAATGAGCAATTGTTGTTAAATATGGAAGGGAGAGGAAATAAGGTAATATATATATATATATATATATATATATATATATTTTTTTTTTTTTTTTTTTAAGAGGTCTGTTGAGAAACAGGGAAACCAAAATTTAATAGAGGTAGTTAATATTTCCTGACTTAATGAAACATAAGTGTTAGTTGCAGTAGAATAACATTTTGGTTAGGACCACATTGGTGAATATAGCTCAGTTGAGACCAAAAATGGAAGATGAAAAACAGGTAATACCAACTTATAGCTCCTTCTCCGACACCTCTTCTTCCTTTCACCCCCTGTCTGTTGGTGTACTCCAAGGATCAGTCCTAGGCCCCCTCCTCCTCTCTATCTACACTTCCTCACTTGGTACCCTCATAAACTGTTTTGGGCTTCATTATCATCTCTATGCAGATGACACCCAAATCTACCTCTCCTCACCAGATCTATCCCGTTCTCTTCTAACACACGTCTCCAACTGCCTCTCTAGTATATCCTCTTGGATGTCCACCCACCATCTCAAACTCAACATGTCTAAAACTGAACTCCTAATCTTCCCTCCCTCTCCCACAACGTCAATTCCTCACATCTCTGTCACTGTCAACAACGACATCATTACCCCCTCCTCCCAAGCCCGTTGTCTTGGAGTTCTACTGGACCCCACTCTGTCTTTCATCCCTCACATACAATCACTAACTAAATATTGCCATCTCCATCTAAAAAACATCTCCAGAATTCGTCACTATCTTACACAAGACACAACTAAAATCCTTATACACTCTCTCATCATCTCTCGACTAGACTACTGCAACTCGCTTCTTGTTGGCCTACCCACCACCCGACTATCCCCACTTCAATCCATAAAGAACACCTATGCTAGACTCATTTTCCGTACACAACGTTCAGTGTCGGCATCACCTCTCTGTCAATCACTCCACTGGCTTCCTTTAGCCTCTAGAATAAAACTTAAAATCATGACCCTAACTTACAAAGCCCTCAACAATAGCGCACCCCCATACATCTCTGCTATCATCTCCAAATATCCCCCCAACTGCCCTCTTCATTCTGCTAATGACCTTCTTCTTTCTACAACTCTTGTCACCTCCTCTCACTCTCGCCTTCAGGACTTTTCTCTTTGGAACTCCTTGCCTCGCTCCACCACATTATCCTTTTGCCTCAAAACATTCAAAACCTCCCTAAAAACGCATCTCTCTCCCTCCTTTACCACTCACAATACCTTTAGGTAGTACGTCTGCGAGTTTCAATCCTGCAATGTGCTTTGGGGAAAGCACCATGGACACTGGATTCCAAGTCTTAATTTGTATTTACCTTTGCCTGGAACATATGTACAGCACTACGGAATATGTCGGCACAATATAAATAAACGATAATTATAATAACTTCCTAGATTAGCAAAAGAACAGGCGATAGATTTAAATAGAGAAATAGCCTCGTCTGAAATTGAAACTGCAATAAGAAATTTAAAATCTAATAAAGCACCAGGGCCAGACAGTATACAGTGCCTTGAAAAAGTATTCACCCCCTTGGCATTTTTCGTGTTTTGTTGCATCACAACCTGGAATTAACATGGATCGTTTGAGGATTTGCATCATTTAATTTACAGAACATGCCACAACTTTGAAGATGTTTTTGTTTTTATTGTGAAACAAATAACAAATAGGACAAAATAACAGAAAAAGTCACTGTGCATAACTATTCACCCCCCTAAAGTCAATACTTTGTAGAGACACCTTTTTGCAGCAATCACAGCTCCAAGTGGCTTTGGATAAGTCTCTATGAGCTTGCCACATCTTACCACTGGGATTTTTGCCATTTCCTCCTTGCAAAACTGCTCCAGCTCCTTCAAGTTGGATGGTTTGTGCTTGTGAACAGCAATCTTTAAGTCTGACCACAGATTTTCTATTGGATTAAGGTCTGGGCTGTGACTCGGCCATTCCAACACATTTACATGTTTCACCACACTGTAACTGATGTACAGAGTACAGTGGCACCAAAACACCACACAACTTTAGGTATACACTAAGGAAGCAACCACCAAAACACAATGACACATAATCTAGGATAGTAATTAGGATAGCACAGACACACAACTCACTAGTATCGGAGCGTTACAAATAAACAATAATAAAAATCAATATTAACCCAGTATACCTTCCCATTCTATATAGATCCTATGCTACGCCTATCCTAAAAGGACCCCCATGGTATCTAATGTAACTCCAAAATACCATGGGGGTCTATATAGGCTCCCATGGTATGCTAAAACCAAACCTTAACAGCCTCAGGATTCTATATAGACCACTATGGTACCCTAAACGTAACCCCTGATGTGCCTAAGTATAAAAAACACTACACTACACTAAAACAAGTAACTACAAACACACACAAAAATGTAAAAACATTTTTTACAAAAAATTAGATTACAAAATAATTAAAAATTCAAGTAAATAAAATATCAAATAAAAAAATACAATTAAAATAATAAAATAATACAACAAAATGAAAAATAAATGAAACTGTTAAATAAATGTAATTTAATAATACCCACCCAAATGATCATCCAGCGATGTATGTTTGTGTAGACACAGATCTGATATTATTTTATTTTATACTGGGCTATTGCATCAGTCATTGTGTCACTGACCTAAAGTCCAGGTCTAAGACCAGAGACCCCTGTTATACCTGGTCCTCTAGTCACACAGAGGACTGCCCAGGGCATTATGGGTTAAACACACTACTTGTACAATGACCTAACAGGGAATCAAACACTGCAATGGTGGGAAGAGCATTGGGGGGACAATATGGAGACACTAAGGACAAGTAGGATGAATCAGGGAGGGAAGGATCTGATATTATCTGTTATAGGACAAAGTACTGACCATAAAGGATTATAGTGATTATAAGATTAGTAGGAGCCGGAGATTAGATACAAACATCACCTGATCAGACCGCACAGCTCACAAGTATTTATCACCATTATATATCTACTAGTCACTTGCCCATTAATAATGACGGTGTAATATAGTCTTACATATGGTGTCTTCTGTCTGTCTGTGTGCCCTCTCTCTGTGTATTCTCTCTATCTATCTCTGCGCCCGCTCCCTCTCTCTGTGTACCCTCTCTCTCTCTATCTCTGCACGCTCCCTCTCTCTGTGTACACTCTCTCTCTGCTTCTCTCTGCACGCTCCCCCTCTATCTGTTCTCACTCTCACTGGGTGCCCTCTCTCTGTGTATTCTCTCTCTCAATCTCTGCACCCTCTCCACTCTCTCTCTGTGCTCTCTCTCCTTTCCTCCTTTTATCTCTCCCAATCTTCTTCTCTCTCTCCACCTCCCTCTCCTTCCCTCCCTCTCCCATTCGGAGTCCACTGCTAGCTTCGAAATGAGCAGCTTTTCTCTCTCTCTCTCCTACTCACTCTCTCTCCTTCCTTCTATTCCCTTCCCCCTCCTTCCTTCTCTCTCCCTATCCTCCTCACTCTCTCTCCTTCCTTTTCTCTCCCCCCTTCATCCTTCTCTTTCCCTCCTCTCCCCCTCCGTCTCCCATTTTGAGCTCGGTATTAAATAGTCTTAAAAATTGTGTCTTCTGTCTGTGTGCCCTCTCTCTGTGTATTCTCTCTATCTTTGCGCCCGCTCCCTCTCTCTCTGCACACTCTCCATTCTCTCACCCTGTGCTCTCTCTCCTTACCACCTTCTATCTCTCCCTATCTTCTTCTCTCTCTCCACCTCCTTCTCTCTCCCTTCCTCTCCTCTTCCATTGCTAGCCTCGCAATCGGCGACTTTTCTCTCTTTCTCCTTCTCACTCTCTATTTCTCCTCACTCTCTCTCTCTCTCCTTCCTTCTATCCCCTTCCCCTTCTCTCTCCCCCTCTCCTTCTCACTCCCTCTCCTGCTCAGTCTCTCTCTCCTTCTCCCTCCCCCTCCTTCCTTCTCACTCTCTCTCCTCCCTTCTATCCCCTTCCCCTTCTTCCTTTTCTCTCCCCCTCTCCTTCTCACTCTCTCTCTCTCCTTCTCTCTCTCTCCTTCTCCCTCCCTCTCCTTGCTTCTCTCTCCCTCTCCTTCCTTCTCTCTCCCTCTGTCTCTCTCTTCGAGCCTTGCAATTTGCAGCACAGATGCGCAACTCGCAATATCCGAGCATTATACACAAACTTGAAGTATGACAACTATATTAGTGATATACATACTGCCACATCAGACCCGGGTATATATGTGTAGATAGATATACTCTAAATATAAATACATATATACCATGGTATACACTGCCCTGCACTATACATATATATTCACAGAGAGAGAAATCATCTCCCATCACTATATATGTATAAATAAGTACAAATACATATGAGATAAAAACATATATACACCCCTCCCTCCAAACTGACAGAGAGATAGATAGATAGATAGATAGATAGATAGATAGACAGAGAGATACATAGATAGATAGACAGAGAGATAGACAGACAGACAGATAGATAGATAGACAGACAGACAGACAGACAGACAGACAGACAGACAGATAGATAGATAGATAGATAGACAGACAGAGAGATTGATAGACAGACAGACAGACAGATAGATAGACAGAGAGATAGACAGACAGACAGACAGACACACAGACAGACAGATAGACAGATAGATAGATAGATAGATAGATAGATAGATAGATAGATAGATAGATAGATAGATAGATAGATAGATAGACGTGACAGATAGATAGATAGACAGACAGACAGACAGACAGATAGATAGATAGATAGATAGATAGACAGACAGACAGACAGACAGACAGACAGACAGACAGATAGACAGACAGACAGACAGACAGACAGACAGACAGGTAGAAAGATAGATAGATAGATAGATAGATAGATAGATAGATAGATAGATAGATAGATAGATAGACAGACAGACAGACAGACAGATAGATAGATAGATAGATAGATAGATAGACAGACAGACAGACAGACAGACAGATAGATAGATAGATAGATAGATAGATAGATAGATAGATAGATAGATAGATAGATAGATAGAGGGATAGAGGGATAGATAGATAGATAGATAGATAGATAGATAGATAGATAGATAGAGGGATAGATAGATAGATAGATAGATAGATAGATAGATAGATAGATAGATAGATAGACAGACAGATAGATAGATAGATAGATAGATAGATAGATAGATAGATAGATAGATAGATCGATAGATAGAGGGATAGATAGATAGATAGAGGGATAGATAGATAGACAGACAGACAGACAGACAGACAGACAGACAGACAGACAGGTAGACAGATAGATAGATAGATAGATAGATAGATAGATAGATAGATAGATAGATAGATAGATAGATAGATAGACAGAGTCAGTCCTAGTTTGTCTCCCTTGCTCTTTATTCGGTGGATTTCTGGTTGTTAGGCAGAAATTATGACGTCATGACGCACGCTGTACATGAAGCTTATCCGCAGGTCACTTGGATCGCCATGTTTGTTTTGGGTAAGTCAGACAGACATTTCAGTCAGTTGGTGTAATGCACGATACACACATTATAGGAAAGCAGTAGTGTCACAAATATCCTGCCAATGAAATAATCGGGTTGGCGATGACATCACTATTTGATAACAGCTCTGCTTTATTGCTCCAGAGAGATGCAGAGAGTGAGACATATTGATATACCTGCCGTATCACCATGGAAACCTCACTGTAACCATAAACACGCCCCTTTACTTTACTGATTGGCTACTGCTCGTAGTGCTGGATGTTCTGGGACTTGTAGTTTAGTGCCGTGAACATTCACTTCCTGTTCCTTTTCCAGCAGTGCGGCCGGGAGCTGATCTTTGTGTGTCCTCAGCAGGTAAATAAAGTGATTAATGTTCTAATTAGTGACAAGGAGATAATTTAGGGGTTATCTGGATCACTGATTACTGTGGGGAGAGCTGGGGTCAGAGCCAAATTAGTGGGAACTCAGTGCCCATAATGTTTATTAGTTCCATGAATCAGAGACACTCTATATGATGATAAGCAGAGAGATCACCTGAGCCGTATACAGAGACATATACTGTGACATAGTGTAGGATCCAGCCCCAAATAATGGTCAGGTGGGTGACTCTGCGCATGTGCGTATTGTACGGTCACTTTGGAGAGTCCTGTTGGTTCAAAGCTACATATAAAAAAATAACAATCATTTAGCCACACAATGCGGAAACACACAGACAGAAGAGGGATTCACTGGGGATGAGGGTTTCCAAACCTAGAAAGTCCAAACAGGGGAAGTAATGGTTATCACAGGGGTAGCCCCGGGCTAGTAACAAACCCCAGGGGTGACATGTACATCTTTGCTGGTCCATGGATGGGATCCCCTTGAGACTGGACTAGGCTCTTTTGCAGGTAAAGTGAAGCAGGTACCACAGTACTTTATTACAGATGTCTCCACATAAGGGCTGCCATCACAGGTACATACGTGACTAATAAGTGTCTTTTTTCCCTTGAACTGCAGTGGTCCTTTATTATATGGTGTAGAGCTATGGCTTCCAGAGGTACCATGTTTATGGGTCATGGGGTTCCATAACTATTTTGATAAAAAAATTGATCCATATCTGAATTAGCTTTGGATTAAATGATATAAAAGTGCACCATCTACAACTACCTACAGTTTCTTTTGTTTTTTTCTTGCAGAATCCTATTAACACACTAATTATAAACAAAATGACTAAGGATAAAAAGAATATGGAGAAGGTCGCTGAGAGATTCTTACACCAGGCCTTGGAGATGATCTACCTGCTGACTGGAGAGGTGAGAGCTGCTGGACAACGTCACAATGACACCACTTTTATCACATTTACTTTTATTATCACCTCAATCTTTGTGCTGATGTTAAACAATGTCCAGTAATAGAGGAAAAGGAAAACAAATGGTTCAATATAATGTTATAAATAGATAAGAATTGGTAGAAGTAGAGAACGATCACAGACCAACAAACAGGTCCATGTGACTGAATTTGGTGGAGGAGGAGACATGTTTGTATGGAGGGAGAAAGTGATGCATTATAATGTGTTCTTGGCCATTTCTCTGTACAAGTTATACTATCTATATGGTACAATATAATAATCTGCCTGAAGATACGTAAGCTCTGTGTGTGTGTGAGGCTTTTACAGTCTGGATTAAAGGAGGTCACTGAAAAGGATATATTGATGCGGGAAGGTGAGGGATATAGTGCAAGCAAGAATATGTCACACATTAACTACCTGCACTGATGTCTGACATGTCCCTCTATCATCCTGTAGGAATACACCATTGTGAAGAAGAATTCCCCCAACATTCACCAGCTGGCTGGAGAGGTGAGCACTGCTGGACAATGTGACATTATACCAGGACACAGTGACCCCCATTACTGACCAAGCTCAATCTGGACCTGTGACTGGAGAGGTGAGCACTGATGGGCAATGTGACATTATACCAGGACATAGTCACCCCCATTACTGACCAAGCTCTATCTGGACCTGTGACTGGAGAGGTGAGCACTGCTGGACAATGTGACATTATACCAGGACACAGTGACTCCCATTACTGACCAAGCTCTATCTGGGCATGTGACTGGAGAGGTGATCACTGCTGGACAATGTGACATTATACCAGGACACAGTGACCCCCATTACTGACCAAGCTCTATCTGGACCTGTGACTGGAGAGGTGAGCACTGCTGGACAATGTGACATTATACCAGGACACAGTGACCCCCATTACTGACCAAGCTCAATCTGGACCTGTGACTGGAGAGGTGAGCACTGCTGGGCAATGTGACATTATACCAGGACACAGTGACCCCCATTACTGACCAAGCTCTATCTGGACCTGTGACTGGAGAGGTGAGCACTGCTGGACAATGTGACATTATACCAGGACACAGTGCATCCTATTACTGACCAAGCTCTATCTGCACCTGTGACTGGAGAGGTGAGCACTGCTGGACAATGTGACATTATATCAGGACACAGTGACCCCATTACTGATCAAGCTCCATCTGGGCCTATGACTGGAGAGGTGAGCACTGCTGGACAATGTGACATTATACCAGGACACAGTGACTCCCATTACTGACCAAGCTCAATCTGAACCTGTGACTGAAGAGGTGATCACTGCTGGACAATGTGACATTATACCAGGACACAGTGACTCCCATTACTGACCAAGCTCTATCTGGACCTGTGACTGGAGAGGTGAGCACTGCTGGACATTGTGACATTATACCAGGACACAGTGACCCCCATTACTGACCAAGCTCTATCTGGACCTGTGACTGGAGAGGTGAGCACTGTGGGACAATGTGACATTATACCAGGACACAGTGACTTCTATTACTGACCAAGCTCTATATGGACCTGTGACTGGAGAGGTGAGTATTGCTGGATAATGGGACATTATACCAGGACACAGTGACCCCTATTACTGACCAAGCTCTATCTGTACCTGTGACTGGAGAGGTGAGCACTGCTGGACAAGTGACATTATGCCAGGGCACAGTGACCCCCATTACTGACCAAGCTCTATCTGGACCTGTGACTGGAGGGTTAAGCACTGCTGGACAATGTGACATTATACCAGGACACAGTGACCCCCATTACTGACCAAGCTCTATCTGGACCTGTGACTGGAGAGGTGAGCACTGCTGGACAATGTGACATTATACCAGGACACAGTGACTCCCATTACTGACCAAGCTCTATCTGGACCTGTGACTGGAGAGGTGAGCACTGCTGGACAATGTGACATTATACCAGGACACAGTGACTCCCATTACTGACCAATCTCTATCTGGACCTGTGACTGGAGGGTTGAGCACTGCTGGACAATGTGACATTATACCAGGACACAGTGACCCCCATTACTGACCAATTTCTATCTGGACCTGTGACTGGAGAGGTGAGCACTGCTGGACAATGTGACATTATACCAGGACACAGTGACTCCCATTACTGACCAAGCTCTATCTGGGCCTGTGACTGGAGAGGTGAGCACTGCTGGACAATGTGACATTATACCAGGACACAGTGACCCCCATTACTGACCAAGCTCTATCTGGACCTGTGACTGGAGAGGTGAACACTGCTGGACAATGTGACATTATACCAGGACACAGTGACTCTCATTACTGACCAAGCTCTATCTGGACCTGTGACTGGAGAGGTGAGTACTGCTGGACAATGTGACATTATGCCAGGACACAGTGACTCCCATTACTGACCAAGCTCTATCTGGACCTGTGACTGGAGAGGTGAGCACTGCTGGACAATGTGACATTACACCAGGACACAGTGACTCCCATTACTGACCAAGCACTATCTGGACCTGTGACTGGAGGGTTGAGCACTGCTGGACAATGTGACATTATACTAGGACACAGTGTCTCCCATTACTGACCAAGCTCTATCTGGACCTGTGACTGGAGAGGTGAGCACTGCAGGACAATGTGACATTATACCAGGACACAGTGACTCTCATTACTGACCAAGCTCTATCTGGACCTGTGACTGGAGAGGTGAGCACTGCTGGACAATGTGACATTATACCAGGACACAGTGACTCCCATTACTGACCATCTCTATCTGGACCTGTGACTGGAGGGTTGAGAACTGCTGGACAATGTGACATTATACCAGGACACAGTGACCCCCATTACTGACCAATTTCTATCTGGACCTGTGACTGGAGAGGTGAGTACTGCTGGACAATGTGACATTATACCAGGACACAGTGACTCTCATTACTGACCAAGCTCTATCTGGACCTGTGACTGGAGAGGTGAGCACTGCTGGACAATGTGACATTATACCAGGACACAGTGACTCCCTTTACTGACCAAGCTCTATCTGGACCTGTAACTGGAGAGGTGAGCACTGCTGGACAATGTGACATTATACCAGGACACAGTGACTCCCTTTACTGACCAAGCTCTATCTGGACCTGTAACTGGAGAGGTGAGCACTGCTGGACAATGTGACATTATGCCAGGACACAGTGACCCCCATTACTGACCAATTTCTATCTGGACCTGTGACTAGAGTGGTGAGCACTGCTGGACAATGTGACATTATACCAGGACACAGTGACTCCCTTTACTGACCAAGCTCTATCTGGACCTGTGACTGGAGAGGTGAGCACTGCAGGACAATGTGACATTATACTAGGACACAGTGACCCCCATTACTGACCAAGCTCTATCTGGACCTGTGACTGGAGAGTTGAGCACTGCTGGACAATGTGACATTATACCAGGACACAGTGACTCTCATTACTGACCAAGCTCTATCTGGACCTGTGACTGGAGAGGTGAGCACTGCTGGACAATGTGACATTATACCAGGACACAGTGACTCTCTTTACTGACCAAGCTCTATCTGGACCTGTGACTGGAGAGGTGAGCACTGCTGGACAATGTGACATTATACCAGGACACAGTGACTCCCATTACTGACCAAGCTCTATCTGGACCTGTGACTGAAGAGGTGAGCACTGCTGGACAATGTGACATTATACCAGGACACAGTGACTCCTATTACAGACAAAGCTCTATCTGGACCTGTAACTGGAGAGGTGAGCACTGCTGGACAATGTGACATTATGCCAGGACACAGTGACCCCCATTACTGACCAATTTCTATCTGGACCTGTGACTAGAGTGGTGAGCACTGCTGGACAATGTGACATTATACCAGGACACAGTGACTCCCTTTACTGACCAAGCTCTATCTGGACCTGTGACTGGAGAGGTGAGCACTGCAGGACAATGTGACATTATACCAGGACACAGTGACTCCTATTACTGACGAAGCTCTATCTGGACCTGTGACTGGAGAGGTGAGCACTGCTGGACAATGTGACATTATACCAGAAGACAGTGACTCTCTTTACTGACCAAGCTCTATCTGGACCTGTGACTGGAGAGGTGAGCACTGCTGGACAATGTGACATTATACCAGGACACAGTGACTCCCATTACTGACCAAGCTCTATCTGGACCTGTGACTGAAGAGGTGAGCATTGCTTGACAATGTGACATTATACCAGGACACAGTGACTCCTATTACAGACAAAGCTCTATCTGGACCTGTAACTGGAGAGGTGAGCACTGCTGGACAATGTGACATTATGCCAGGACACAGTGACCCCCATTACTGACCAATTTCTATCTGGACCTGTGACTAGAGTGGTGAGCACTGCTGGACAATGTGACATTATACCAGGACACAGTGACTCCCTTTACTGACCAAGCTCTATCTGGACCTGTGACTGGAGAGGTGAGCACTGCAGGACAATGTGACATTATACTAGGACACAGTGACCCCCATTACTGACCAAGCTCTATCTGGACCTGTGACTGGAGAGGTGAGCACTGCTGGACAATGTGACATTATACCAGGACACAGTGACTCCTATTACTGACGAAGCTCTATCTGGACCTGTGACTGGAGAGGTGAGCACTGCTGGACAATGTGACATTATACCAGAAGACAGTGACTCTCTTTACTGACCAAGCTCTATCTGGACCTGTGACTGGAGAGGTGAGCACTGCTGGACAATGTGACATTATACCAGGACACAGTGACTCCCATTACTGACCAAGCTCTATCTGGACCTGTGACTGAAGAGGTGAGCATTGCTTGACAATGTGACATTATACCAGGACACAGTGACTCCTATTACAGACAAAGCTCTATCTGGACCTGTAACTGGAGAGGTGAGCACTGCTGGACAATGTGACATTATGCCAGGACACAGTGACCCCCATTACTGACCAATTTCTATCTGGACCTGTGACTAGAGTGGTGAGCACTGCTGGACAATGTGACATTATACCAGGACACAGTGACTCCCTTTACTGACCAAGCTCTATCTGGACCTGTGACTGGAGAGGTGAGCACTGCAGGACAATGTGACATTATACCAGGACACAGTGACTCCTATTACTGACGAAGCTCTATCTGGACCTGTGAGTGGAGAGGTGAGCACTGCTGGACAATGTGACATTATACCAGGACACAGTGACTCTCTTTACTGACCAAGCTCTATCTGGACCTCTGACTGGAGAGGTGAGCACTGCTGGACAATGTGACATTATACCAGGACACAGTGTCTCCCATTACTGACCAATCTGTTTCTGGACCTGTGACTGGAGAGGTGAGCACTTCTGGACAATATGACATTTTACCAGGACACAGTGACTCCCATTACTGACCAAGCTCTATCTGGACCTGTGACTGGAGAGGTGATCACTACTGGACAATGTGACATTATACTAGGACACAGTGACTCCCTTAACTGACCAAGCTTTATCTGGAGCTGTGTGTGCTTTTCTATTTTCCTCATGTTCTCAGTAACATTATCTTCCTCTCCTGACTCTCTAGCAGTAACAGACTCTAACAGAACCAGTCTCTGTGTCCGCTCTGAATGTCGTTGTATTTTTCAGGTCCCTATAAAGTATGATGATGTTGCCGTCTATTTCTCTATGGAGGAGTGGGAGTATATAGAAGGGCACAAGGAGCTTTATAAGGACGTGATGATGGAGAATCACCAGACACTCAGGACTTTGGGAATCCCAACAAACAAGAGCTCAGGTAACATTGTGATGTTAGAAGTTAATATAAATTATCCCATGATGTTTCTATGAGAAGTTGAACACCCTATCCAGGAATGTCCAGTAGTATCTATTTCCAAGAGTACACCTGACATTGGCAGCAGAAGTCAAACAACTGAACAGGTTTTGAAAAGTGTTTATTTCTTATTGCTTGTTATGTTAAATGAGACTTATATTTATTGAATGTAATAATACCACATAGACCCACTTTATCTTCTGTTTGTTTTAATAGGGCTCCCTGATGATAATCTAGACATGAGGTCAGTTAGAGAGGAACAAGAGGAGGAGAGAAATGGAAATGAGTATCAGCAACAGGAAATCCAATCTGAGCCTGGTGCAGGTGGGTGATATGGGTAATATTAATGTATAATACAGATCTACTTGCATCAGTCATATAATTATTATATATATCTGAATTAAGCACATGGTTATATTGATGTATCATTGTAATCAGGTTTAAAAGGCCATTAGAGGGTAGTAAAACTTTACATGCTTGTGAAAAATCGGCATAAACAGTTGTCTCACCCAAGAGTTTCAAAGATTTACTGTAAAAGAATGATTAACTCTGCAAGTGTATAGAGGCTGCCATGAGAGTAATTATTTGTGTTTCATGAAAGGGTGGGCACAGAGCTTGGAAAGCAGGATTTGCAGATTGATGTGGGATTGGTAGCTACTGAGAACCGATGGTTAACTGTATATACAGTATATATATGTATATGTGTTTATATATATATATATATATATATATATATATATATATTGTGGCAAAGTTCCCTTATTTTCTCTACATTTCTTATGGAGGAACACAGGAGGCCATTACATGCTTTTTCAAAGCCTGTAATACTTCAAAAACAAAATCATATAATAAACAGACCTAGCTCTGTCAGAGCTCTAACTGTACTGTATATCTTGTTCCCTTACTAACCAGGGCTTTCATCCAACTAAGCCTGGATGTAGCAAAACAGTATAATTAGTATATACCTTTCCTTTAAGTCACTGGCCTGTATATTCCATATGTCCATATGTTGATTTCGTCAGCGGATGACCTCCAGGTTCCACGCTGCAGATTTACTGTCTTTTCAACACTTTACAAACACTACACTTTGCAAACACTTTATCAGCTCGTTTAGAGTCTATGCTGCTGTCTTCATGACTTTAGTTTATTCTCAAGATACTTTTCTTGGCTCAGCGGCTGGCTATCAGCTCCCACGATGTGACACTCTCTCAGGGCTCTGCGCTGTAACTTTCCCTCTCGGGGCTCTGGTTGCAGCTCTTCTCCCCTCGGCTCTGGGCTACAACTCACTTTTCACAGACTGCCCCAGCCTGTTCACTGCTGCAGCTGCATTGTGATGTAATTAAGCCTTTAACACCTGCAGGACTGGATTGGGCAAATGCCTCCATCCAGCCTTAGGCTCACATATCTGCCCTTCAGGACTCTCCAATCTTTATGACTTGGTCACATATCCTCACCCTCAGCTCAATACTAGAGGGAGAGGCCGTAAATGCTGTACATTACATCCAGGTTATGTTGACTTTCATCTCTGTACATTCTTCCTTACACTTTTGCACTGGTTAGTTTTTCTTGTAGATTCTGAAATGCCTGCTCATACAGCATTTTTACTACTGTTATCGTTCCTCTCAGGAAATAGCTTTGGTTTCCAACATCCTCGTGGTTGAGATATGACTGGTGTAGATATTGCTGTTCACTTTTCTGTAACCTCTGCACTCTGTTTAACAGCTCAACTCCTTAGTCTTCTCCTTTATCATGCACATCCTTCTTCCTCTGTGCTACCTTCAGTAAGACATTCTGCAGTGTCTGGCTGGCTGCTTGTAGAATCTGCTTTTCTGTATCACCAACATCCAGATGCTTGTTGTCCGTGTGCTCAGACAGAGCTTTACTCTTACAGCTCTCCTAATTGACCATCTATAATATTTCCCATAACTTTACTGAATGTCGATTCTCAATTGTGGAGTTAAGCTTCAGCCACTCCTGCTTTATACAAGTGATTGTGGCTTCTTTCTCCCTTACCCACACTTGCACAGCATTCCATTGTTCTTTCAATTCCACCAGATAGTAGTGGATCTCTGACTCAGACAGCAAGTGACTCTACTGCCAATCCTTGCAATTCTTGTGCAAATTCTGTGAAGCTTTGAGCCTGTTGTACTCCATTCCTGTTATGTAATGAGCCTGCTGGGCAGAATTGGACAAATGCCTCCATTCAGCCTCAGGCACACATATCTGCCTTCCAGGACTCTCCCATATCTCTGTATGACTTTGTCACACACATATATATATATATATATATATATATATATATATATATACATGCATATACTAGATAGATAGAGTGATTGTATTGCATTATAGATTGATACCTAACGTTTTATATGAAGTGGCAAGCTGTTGAGAGGTTTGACCTCCCTTTTATCAAGTCTGAAGCAAAAGTGCTAATGAATCCTAATATCATGTAATTCTCTATTGGAATAAACAGGTAACCCTGATGAAGATTTAGAGACTTTATCCATTGGTGAGGACGCAGTGGGTGAGAGAGAGGAGCCGGATATTCATCAGGAGGAAATCTTTGCAGGACCTGTGACAGGTGAGTGATAAATATAACCATATCAGATTGAAATAGATCACCCAGAGTACACTGCAATACCTTCTCCTCCAGTCCAATCCCAGCATCTCTAAATACGCCACATTAGTACAGGATTCATGGAGTGTAAATGTGACCAATAATTAAAGAACTGACAGTATTCCCCGGACCTTCCGCTGTATGTATTTGCTTTTGAGCTTCTTATGCTCTCACAAATGTCTTTTATATGTATGTATGACTCATTAGAGTCCTGGGGTCTGAGTGACTTCTTGAGTGTGGTGGTTCTGACCAAAAAGACGTGTAAGAAATCCCATCCTGTGACATCTCATGTTTATTTGTACAAACCGTAAAGCCATGTTACAAATCCCATCCTGTGACATCTCATGTTTTATGTGTACTGACCATAAAGACATGAAACAAATCCCAACGCGTGACCGTCTCATGTTTATTTGTACTGACCATAAAGACGTGTAACAAATCCCAGCGTGTGACCGTCTCATGTTTATTTGTACAGACCATAAAGACGTGTAACAAATCCCAGCGTGTGACCGTCTCATGTTTATTTGTACAGACCATAAAGACATATAACAAATCCCAGCCTGTGACCGTCTCATGTTTATTTGTACAGACTATAAAGACATATAACAAATCCCAGCGTGTGACCGTCTCATGTTTATTTGTACTGATCTTAAAGATGTGTAACAAATCCCAGCGTGTGACCGTCTCATGTTTATTTGTACAGACCATAAAAACTTATAACAAATCCCAGCTTGTGACCGTCTCATGTTTATTTGTACAGACCGTAAAGCCATGTAACAAATCCCAGCGTGTGACTGTCTCATGTTTATTTGTACAGACCATAAAGACGTGTAACAAATCCCAGTGTGGGACTGTCTCATGTTATTTGTACAGACCATAAAGACATGTAACAAATCCCAACGCGTTACCGTCTCATGTTTATTTGTACTGATCATAAAGACGTGTAACAAATCCTTGCGTGTGACCGTCTCATGTTTCTTTGTACAGACAGTGACAAAGTGACACCATCAGTTCTCTCGGAGTCTGACCAAGAAGAAGAGACAAATATGAGGAGTCCCCGGGAGATTAAAGAGGAGGAAATTCCTGTAGATATCAGTGAAGGTGAGTAATATCTTATGGACAATTATCACTTACTTCAGTCCTTATTGAGGTGTATTTATCCTTCATCACCCACCCAAGGAGTTTTACACACATCACAGCTCATTATAAAGGTGATTTTATACACAATGACACAATATCTGGTCTTCTCTCCATACAAAGTACTAACATTCGGTTGTTTCCGTCTTTGTGGATCTTTCTACTAAAGGATTTAGATATTAATAAGACACAAACACCAGATTGATTAGTAAATAATAAAATGGTGAAAGTCTATAATCTGTTTATCTCTATCTGTAGGACCTTTAGATGTGAGGCCTCCAGTTGTCTCCAAGGTGGAACAAGAGGATCTGAATATAAGAGATCAGCAGCAGGTGAAGGAGGAGGAGAGTCCTGGGAATATCAGGGAAGGTGAGGAAGTAATACACAATAAGAACATTAATAATACATCCTGTAACGGCACACTTTAACTGTAAGGATTTTATCTTAAAGAGGATCAAAAGCTCTCTATATATTCCAATACCTGTTTACCTCTATAATACATCATTAGGAGGTATACATCTATTGTTTGTGCAGCTCAGAATAGTAATGTATGACTAAAGAGAGCTTGATAAGGGCCGGGGGGGGGGGGTCTATAACTTTTGCCAATCATTACTAATATCAGTCAATAGCAGGCTCCTAATTTCTAACACATCCACACGGCAAATGCACAGTGCGGCAAAAACCAGCCGCCTAGTTTTATTACAAAGACAATGTGATGTTATGTGTTTAAACTCTATATTACATTTTAGTTGTAGCCAGTTCATAAGGAGTTAACTACATTTGGAATGTTGTGATGTCATCTGTAACTGTCATGCTGTGAGTCAGTCTGTAACTGTCATGCTGTGAGTCAGTTAGTAAAGTTTGCGCTGATGGTTGATACAAAAATAGGTATATCTGTCATTTTAGAGAAAGATAGAGATAAAAGCATTTATTATTTTGCCAAGCCTGCTTTTTAACTTCTGTGTTCCTGGCCTGAATAAGTCATAAATGCTGAGACCGTAAGAACCCAGACTATCCGGGTGCCCCTAGCGTAGTAAGCAGAAGGGTTAAGGGGTGAACATGTCCCCCTCACTCCTAGGGTCGTAACACACAGGAAAAATACGAACTTAACTTAGCTGTTTTCTTATGTTATTTTTTGTCTTTTTTGGTATGCGCTGTATGGCCTTTACAAAAAAATATGAACTTAACTGCAATTTTTTTTCTAAGTCCCGCGTCTCGTAATTTTTTTTTTTTAATTCCCGCTTGAAGCCTAAGGCGATCTAGCGTTTACTAAGTGTTTGGTAGCTAAGTCCCGCTCATCGCCTTTGGCGCTCGTTGCCTTGGAGCTTTGTGTAGCGAGACGAACCGTTAAGGCACTAAAACAAAGGTGATGAGCAGGACTTAGCCACCCAACACTTAGTAAACGCTAGATCGCCTTAGTCTGCAAGCAGTTGACCAACGCGGGACTTTGAAAAAAAAAAAATTACGAGAAGCTGGACTTAGAAAAAAAAAAAAACAGGAAATAAGTTCGTATTTTTCGTAACGGCCGAACCGCGCAAACCAAAAAACACAAAAAATAACATAAAAAATACCACTAAAACATCACACACAGCATGGGGGAAAAGCCAGGACGTCTGGGAGTGAGGTGGAATGCGAATTTAAGTCAATATGGCCAAGGTTCCACTCAAAAATCGCCTGAGCTAGAAAAAAATGGCCGCCCAAAAAAATTAAAACGAGGCTAAACGAGCAAAACACCTCCAACCGCGTACCACTTTCACACATGAACGTACGAGGTACAAAATATACTATTACAAAGGACGGAAAATGCTTGTGAACCGTAACTAATAACATTACGATTCTAAAATGGCGCTTTACACAACTGAACCAACAGCTTGCCATCGCGCACGCAGCCTATTTCTAATGCACAGCTGGGACATTGATAACACTTCTCCTCAAGGCAGCAACAACTTTATTTGTGATGAGTGCCGAAGGTGCTCAGAGGAGTAAAAGTACACGGGATGAACACCAAAGGCGCTCAGCGCAAGGCTTGCAATGAACGCCGAAGGTCCATAGAGTAGAAAAAGCTTTACATTGTGTGGCAAACAGCATTGCCACGGCTTCAGATTTTATTGCCCTGTCATTTTTGACAGGTAAGTCGCTAGTAATAATAATAATGTATTTATGTTCATGCTCTGAATTAGTGATACATACATATATTGGTAATATAGTATAAATAATATGTAATACAAATCTCCCCTTCTGGATCGCTACCTTGTCGTGGTGAAGGGGCTTGTGTACCTCAAAGAAGCGGTGAGCTATACCATGAAACATCACCACCGATTTCCAGGTCATAGTAGAGAGGTCAGACAAATTGAGGTCCACTGGAGAAGGAACTGGCAACCCACTCAAGTAACTTTGCTAAGAAAGCTCTATGGACAAGCACAATCGGAGACATAACAATATGGCACTGGAAGATGAGCCCCTCAGGTCAGATGGTTCCTACCACATTACTGAGGAAGAGCAGAAGGCAAATACAAGTAACACCTGATCTAATTAAGTGGTTGGGCCAAAGCCGAGAGGACACCCAGCTGCAGATGTGTCTGAAGGGGAAAGGAAAGTCCGCTGGTGCAAACAACAATTTAGCATAGGAACCTGGAATGTTAGAGCTATGAACCAATGTTAACTAGATGTGCTCAAGAATGAGATGACAAGGCTAAACATCGATATTCTGGGAGACAACCACCAAATCTTCTACCGTGGTCAAGAATCCAATGTCCAATGAGCTGGAGCAGACATCTTGGAGAGTGAAGTGAGATGGGCCCTAGGATGTCTTGCTAATAACAAGGCTGCAGGAGTTGATGCAATCCCAATTGAACTATTCCAAATGTTACAAGAGGATGTGGTGAAAGCGCTGCCTGCCTTATGCGAACACAATTGGAAAACTCAACAGTGGCCAATAGACTGGAAAAAGGTCAATCTACATCCCAAATCCCCAAAAAAGGGCAGTGCTAAAGAGTGCACCAATTATTGAACAATTGCACTAATTTCACATGCCAGCAAGGTAATGCTTAAGATCCTACAAGCTCAGCTCAAACAATATATGGACCAGGAACTACCAGATGTGCAAGCCGGGTTCTGCAGAGGAAGAGGCACAAGATCAAATTGCAAGTGTCCAATGGATAATAGAGAAAACAAGAGAATTCCATTAAAACATTTACTTCTGCTTCATAGACTATTCTAAAGCTTTTGACTGTGTGGATCACAACAAAATGTGGCAAGTTCTTAAGGAGATGGGAGTACCAGATCATCTCATCCACCTCCTGAGGAATTTTGTATCTGGACCAAGAAGCCACGGTAAGAACAGAACATGGGACAACGGAATGGTTCATGATAGGAAAAGCTGTGCAGCAAGGTTGTATATTGTCACCTTATTTATTCAACTACATCACGCGTAAGGCCGGGCTGGATGAATCCAAAGCCGGAATCAGTATGGCCGGAAGGAATATCGACAACATCAGATACGCCGATGATCCTACTCAGATGAGTGAGGAGGAACTAAAGGAAAAGAAGAAAGTGCAAAAGCTGGCCTGCTGCTCAATGTTAAAAAGACAAAGATCATCATTCATAAGCACTAGGGAACCTTTCTTATTCTCAGGTGTCATGACCCCAATCTGCCATTTTATTTTTAATAGCACAACTTCCTGATAGAAGACTTTGTGTACACAATAAGTTTGTATCTACACAGCGGGACAGTGTCAGTAACTGCAGGCCGTGCTCTCAGCAGCATTAATGGGGAGATTGTTAGTTTACAGAAACACCCACCCAGTAACAGGCATAAAAAATGACAGCCTGCAGCAGGCAATAATTGCACAAATAAGTTGCAATATGTAAAGTTTGTGTTTATACAGTATTTGTTTTTTTCTTTTAAGTAACATTTTTCAGACCATTATATTTAGTTAGACAAAATACCATAATTGACAATAATTGGTTGGCACCGGATCACAGTGCACTCTACAGACATTTAAACATATTTTGCTTCATTTTTGTGTGATTACAAAATATGTTGTATTTTCATAAGGAGTTAACTTCCACTAAATTAATAGAATAAATCTAAATCATTTTTGGTCTCATATTAACTGCAAATTGGTTAGGTATATACCTACTAATCGTTTCCATTTAGAAGTATGATATAGCTGTCAGAATTTACTCCTGGTGCTTTTGTTTTCAACAGATGGATCCGAAATTTTGAATACCCTTGGAGAAGACCACATTTCTCAGACAGTAGAAAAACCATTTGCATGTACTGAATGTGAGAAATGTTTCAGTCAGCTCTTAGCTCTTAATACACATAAGAGGACTCATACAGGAGAAAAACCTTTTCCATGTTCTGAATGTGGAAAATGTTTTAGTCATCTCTCAGATCTTAGAAGCCATAAGAGGACTCATACAGGAGAAAAACCTTTTCCATGTTCTGAATGTGAGAAAGGTTTCAGTCAGGCCTCACATCTTAATACACATAAGAGGACTCATACAGGAGAAAAACCCTTTCCATGTTCTGAATGTGAGAAATGTTTTACTCAGCTCTCAGCTCTCAATACACATAAGAGGACTCATACAGGAGAAAAACCTTTTCAATGTTCTGAATGTGGGAAATGTTTCAGTCAGCGCTCAGCTTTTAATGGCCATAAAATGACTCATACAGGAGAAAAACCTTTTACATGTTCTGAATGCGGGAAATGTTTCAGTCTTCCCTCACAGCTTAATAGACATAAGATGACTCATACAGGAGAAAAACCTTTTCCATGTTCTGAATGCGGAAAATGTTTCAGGCTGGCCTCACATCTTAATAGCCATAAGTTGACTCATACAGGAGAAAAACCTTTTCTTTGTTCTGAATGTGGGAAATGTTTCAGTCAGCTCTCAGCTCTTAATATTCATAAGATGACCCATACAGGAGAAAAACCTTTTCCATGTTCTGAATGTGGGAAATGTTTCAGTCGCGCCTCATATCTTCATGTACATAAGATGACTCATACAGGAGAAAAACCTTTTCCATGTTCTGAATGCGGAAAATGTTTCAGGCTGGCCTCACATCTTAATAACCATAAGTTGACTCATACAGGAGAAAAACCTTTTCTGTGTTCTGAATGTGGGAAATGTTTCTGTTATCTCTCAACTCTTAATAGACATAAGAGGACTCATACAGGAGATAAACCTTTTCCATGTTCTGAATGTGGGAGATGTTTCAGTCGTCTCTCTATGCTTAATAAACATAAGAGGACTCATACAGGAGAAGAAACTTTTTTTATGTACTGAATGTGAGAAATGTTTCAACCACTCCTCATAGCTCAAGCAACATAGTCAGATTTGAAATAACACAAGAAAACTCACATAGGATAAAGACCATTTGTATGTATGGGATGTGGGGAATGTTTAATATGAGTCCGCCATTACACATCAACATGACGCATCATGCAATTTTAATAAGAACATATAAATGTAATTGATCAAAAACATTAGCAAGGTCATAAAGATCTATGGATATCTGAGTTGTAAATCACATTCATAGAACTTTTCAGCAGTAAGCTCTAATAATGTATCAGCTTGTATTATTACAATACATGATATGATGCTGGGCTGTGCATGGCTGCTATCTGCTTGGTTACCAATAACCTTTCGATTTAAGGGATCCAGAACGTATGGACTTAGCTCTACATCATCATGCTGAACACTCATAATACATTTGTGAACATGTAAACTAAGTTATATATATATTTTATATAATCTTTATATTTTTTTAACCTTAATAACCCCTGCCATTAATTTTCTTATTTTCTATGTACATTTGTTGCATCAAACAAAGCATTGACCCTATAGAGCTGTAAAAGAAAAATAACAATGCTCTTAGGTACTGAAAGGCTCATAAATGTCAAGCTGTCTGCAAATGTATTCTCTGTTTCTAAGTGATACTAATATGTATAATATGATACAGAATTATGTTATAGATTTTTTTAATAATTCAAAGTGATTGATGAGCCCATTGTCATTAAGAACTACACTTTGTACTATACAAAAAGAGAGTTTTTTTCTTTTAATAAATATAAAGTTCTCATACCTTATAATGGGTTGAACAGACCTCTTTCCACTTAATGTAACTATACAATGGTCATTATACATGTGGAAAATATTACATCTGAAGCTATTTTTTAATCAATAAAGCATTAACTGAGATATTTCTTGATTTAATTATACATCACCCTCATCCCCTCATTTCCCTCCATCCGCTCTCTTAGCCTCTTCTCCCCCACAAATCTTCCTTATCATTATCCCTTTCTTCCCATCCAATCTCTCTTTCTTTTTACGTCACATTCCAATCCTTCATCATACCTCCTATCTCCCCCTTTCTATCCTTCCTTTGTAGATCTGCCAACTCTTATTTATTTGACCTGCTTCTGTTATGTCCCTACCATTTTTATCTTCAACCACGCCCACTTTGTTATGAAAGGTTCCTTTTGAGATCCCCACTTTTCTTGAAGAGATCTCTTGACTTACCCATTTTGTTATCTTCTTTTATCTCTACGTTGCTCATTTTATATAATATATCCTGGCCTCTTCTAGAATTTTGCAATCAATACTATAAGAAACCAAGCCAAATTGTTAATTGCAGGGTTTGATCATGAGGATGAAATGCAAATATTTTTACCATATCAACAGAAGACCTAGAGAAGGCTCTGATGCCAGAAAGGCACATGATGAAGAGGATGGCAGAGATGGATAAAAGAGGTTATTGAAGCAATGAATATGAGCTTGATGGAGCTCAGAATGGCAGTATATGATAGATGTGTCTTCTATACAGTGTTCTGTGGAGTCATAGGGAGTTGTACTTGACTGAACAATTAAATAACAAAGTGTAATATATTAGTAACGTTTTCCTCAGATTTGACAGCCACAAACAGAGCATGGAAATCACAGCATCTAGTAAACAAACATAGTTCTACCAGTTATGTCTTAACCAGAAGATCTCTTTATTGGAAAATCATATGGCAACTAAACACATTTACAAAAAGTAATTAAACAGTAGTGCCACTAAACAATATTACTTGGTAACCTAATTACCAGAAGGGCAAATTAACATAATTACTCAGTGCTGTTGCAATATATGTGACTGGTTAGTAAAACAGGGGTGGAGCCTGACCGGTCCTAGTTGTGAAACAGTTTAGTTGGTGCTGCATTCGTAGTTCAGGAAGGGCTCAATTGCTGCGGAGGTGGGGCGACATGCCCAATCTCACCAACAAAGGTGATAGCGCAGAGGTTGCATCCTGGTTGCTTCTTGGCTCAAAACTTCAGCTGTCAAGCATAGGGCATGTATTTCATGCTAGAGCGCCTCACCTAGGTCACCCTTGGCACAAGCTCAGTCTACTTGGGAGATCCTCCTCCTGCCTCACTTCTAATTTAATATTGAGATGATTAATGCCAGCCACGATGTCTCCCAAACTCCTTCTGTTATGAAGGGACTTACCCAGCTCCCTTTCAATCAGCTGCTGGGGAGCACTAGTGCCAACTATGCTACCTCCCTTCTCTTGTTGGGCAGCACAGTAAATCCCAATGAAGCTTTCCATGAATTCCTTTTGCCTCTGGAAAGTGCTTCTCACCTGCTTTTAGACTACTAACACCTGCTACTCCACCTTTCACTTGCTGTTTAGGAGCAATCACATCCTCCATGCCATCTCACAAAAAGTTCTGCTGCAGCAGCTGGAAAGTGCCTGACTTACCTATGCCACCTCACATATGTCACTAGGGAGAGTTGGCATCCCCCATGTAACTTCTATTCTGCTACTGGGTCCCATCTGCTGTATAGGAACTCCGGTATCCTTCATTTCATCTCCATTCTGCACTGGGGAGCGCTAGTATCCTCCATGCATGAAATCCTGCTGCTGCTATTGGGTGCCTGGGTCACCTACGCCACCTGCCATCTGTCACTATGGAAAATTGACATCCTCCATGCGTCCTCTGATCTGCTGCTGGGAAGAGTGGCATCCTTCATGACACTTCCCAATAAATCCTGCTGCTTAGGTGTTTCTGACTCACCTAGGCCACGTCCAATCTGCTTCTGAAGGAGCAACTCTTTATCTCCATATCTATGTAAACTATATAATGCTATTCTCCAGGGCAAATCAATGCCCCTGAATTAAAACAAGCCAATATGATCTTCTTCCCAAAACCCAAGAAAGATCCTCTAAAAGTCAATAATTCTGCCCCATATCCTTGTTAAATGGGGATATCAAAATTTTAGCTATAATAATAATGTCAATCAGGCTTTTAAACTTCTTGCCGAGATTGATACATAAAGACCAGGTAGGGTTTGTACCTATATGACAAACAGGAGACAACATCAGAAGGTTTCTCAACTCCATCATATAGCTAAGACGAATAATATCCCTAAGACCAAATAGCGAAATCCAAGACATTAAAATCTGCATGCACCAATTCAAATGTTTATTTGCAGGTGACATTGTATGCATGCTAACAGACCCTTTACACTGTATCCAACCATTAATGGGCCTTCTGTAATCATACAGGTGTGGGTCAGGAGTTAAAATTTACATAAATAAAACCGAAACAATGGAGGCAGAAATCACGCCACATTTACTAAATCAATTAAAATTGGAATTTCCATTCTCCTAGCCAAAAAAAATATATAAGATATCTGGGAATAAATGTAACACAAGATATTTCTAACCTTCACAAAGTGAATTTTCCACCTTTATTTAGGACATTAACAGATGACCTTCAAAAATGGAATTCATATAAACTATCATGGACAGGACGCATTCATGCAGTAAAAATTAACACACTACCAAAAATGATTATATTTTTTTAGAACCTTACCCATCCACGTTATTTACAAATATCCGGAGAAGTTTCAAAAAGCTATTTGTAGATATATATGACAAAACAAACACCCTAGGATTAACAAATCAATTATGTATAGAAGCAAAGAATCAGGAGGTCTAGCTTGTCCCAACTTAAAACTCTACTTTAAAGTCGCTCAAATTTCATTTATACCACAAGCGCACTCAACTGAACATCAACCCTTATGGGTGTTCATTGAAAATCAACAAATGAAACCATATAGTTGGGATAATGTCCTATGGACTCCTACTCCGTTACCCTCCTATAAAATAAAAACAAATAATCCCATGATAAAACTATAACTAAAAGAATGGAGAAGTGCAAATGTCAGCTGAAACATTCTCTTTCCCCACTAACCTCTACATTAATAATAAATAATATTAACCTGGGATAAATTCCAAAGCTTGGTGATATACATTTAAACTAAACAAATTTAGAGCTTGGATGTCAGGAGATCAAATACTCAATACAGAACAATTTAAAGAAAAATACCCAATACCTTCCAAAGAATTATTAAATTATATTAAAATCAACCACCAAATTTTAAGCATGATAAAGAAATGGGGATCACCGCAAAATACGTGGTTTTCAAGAATATGTGAACAAGCCCCACTTAAAAGAGGAATTTTGAAAGATTTATATGCAACACTTAACAAGTCCCAAACTGAAACAAAAATATATAACAAAATCGGAACAATATATAGGGATCTCTTGGGATCTTAACAAATGGGGGAAGATAAATACTAACCTTTCAAAGGTCTCTATATATTTTTCAGCTATTTGGAAACAGCCATCAAAGTTCTTCATAGGGTATACATTACACCTGATACATGAAACAAATTAAATCCTCAAAACCCTGCACAATGTTTCAGAAATTGTAAAACCATAGGAACATTTCACCATACTTGGTGGGATTGCCCCATAATACAACACATATGTATTAATACCACCAACCTAGACTCCACTATTCTCAATATTACTATAAATCCATCTATAGAACTATGCCTACTAGGTATACCAACACCAAATGTAAATAAACATCCCAATCAATGGCTACAATTCTTAATGTTAGCTGCTATCTAATAATGGTGTCTTCTATCGTTTGGCAGATGCCAAAAATCAAGTTGCCAAACGATAGAAGACACCATTATTAGATAGCAAATAAATAATTAAAAAACTAAAATACATAATGATCTACGAGCAAATGACACATGCATTGAATAACACTCTTCCGAAATTCACAAAGATATGGGATTGTTGGATTAACTCCACTCATTCCATTTGAATTAATTAAATTAATGAAATCCCAAATTACATATGCCAAAGTCACAAGAAGAGAAATAACATTAGGCCACGGAGCCGATTCTTGAACCCGAAACTTCTGGAAACAAAATTCGAACATCATAGTTGATATAAAGAAAAATCAAAAAACAAAACTAATGGTACATATAGTTTATTTTATATGATTTTAAAATATTATAATTTATTATTTAGCTAGAATGTTCTTATAAAAAGTCATAAATAAAATAACATTGGTTTATCGTAGTTACATTCTAGTTACAAGGTCTAGATACAATATAGAAAGTATAAAAATAATAAAATAAAGACCTTAGTAACCAACAATACATTACAATATAAATGGAAAACGGAAAAAGATGTTGAAGGAATCACCATGTTGTTCATGCTTTAGACTAGGCCAAATAAATGAATGTTTTACTCAGTAGATTGCACTGTTTTGACCTGTAAGTAATACTTTATTACTTAACTGAAATTGACATTGATGATAATAAAAACGATTGAAACAAAAAAAAATGTATATTCAAATTAAAATGTATATGACATCATTGTACACATTATCACATATAAAGCTTTTCTTTTATTAATATATTTCGTCAAGTTTATCTTTGCTTAATGTTGGCCTTAATATGTTTCAGAAGAGCCATATAATATCCTACTCTGCTCCACATACTCTACTTTCACATGTTCGATGCTTGTCTAATTGTATAATGGTACCAATACCCTTCGGTGACAACCTAGCATTCTTTACTTTGTTCACTTTAGACGCTGTGTAGTCTAACTATTCCTTGGTGGGCCAGTGGTTAGGATTCGGTGCTTTCACCATTGTGACCTGGGTTTGATTCCAGTTAAGGAACCAAGACGTCACACCACTCTGAAGCCGAGCAGGGTTGGGCTTGGTCAGTACTTGGATGGGAGGCCGACTAGGAATACCAGGGTCTATATGCTGTGGACCACTGGAGAAGGAACTGGTAACCCACTTTAGTTTCTCTGCCATGAAAACCAAGTGGATCAGCATGACAATGGACATAAAGATGCGCCTGGTGTGTTACAGTCCATAAGGTCACGGACAGTAGGAAACAACTGAATGATGCAAAAAAACAAAAACAAGCCTGGCAGTAGAATAAAGTGATCCTTGTGATACCTAGACCTCCATGACATTGCACACGGGAAAATCGCAGGTAACAAACACAACCACCTTATGAGCGCGAGCTTAACGAGGACTAACAATCTCCCAATAAACACCCATTAATAGTGAGTACTGTTACTCACAACAGCCGCCACATTACCCTGGCTAAGCTCTAGTTTTTAGCACCACTTTTTCTTTTATTTATTGGTAACATAAAACAGCAACACACGTAATAAGAACCCTAGTAATTATTATCCGCTTAATTTAGCCAATGAAATGATGATTCATTTTTACATTTTTATTAAATATCGCCCTTTTTAACTTTTAAGCCAGTTTTCTCTCAAGTTTTTAAGTCCCGTTTTAGCCCCACTTTTTAGGTTCTATGGCGTCCACTCCACAACTCCCATAAGAAGAGAACCAAGTGAAGACGGCTCATAAATCCCTACTGAGCTATCACATCACCCACATAAATCTAACCTCAGACACATGCTTTCTGAGGGCTTGAAATGTCCCTAATATCCGAAGCACTGAGAGCCCGTCCCATAACTATTTTATAAAGTCTTTCCAAGTGCTCACATTTTATAAAAGCCTATTGTTACAACCCTCCGTAAAGGCTGCAAAATGCCTCAATATGGGTTGGATTTGAGTCTTGAGATTTTCTCAATTCTGATACAACTAAGGGGTTAATAATACTACCTTCTATGAACCCAGGTATCCCTCAGAATTTCCCCTTAATACCTGCTAACCCCAATGAACTGGATATCACCCAGGATTCCCCTTAATACATTCAAACCCCTATGTGCTTGGCTATCCCCTGAACTAAAGTATAACCAGGGAGTCCCTATGGCCCACATGGCACCAATTATTAACTACCATGGGTATCCCTATGGACTTCCTATGTAATCTAAAGATTAACCATGAGGTCTCTGTGGACCCCCATGGTACCTAATATAAATCCCTATACCATGGGGTTCATAATAAACCCCATGTTAGACTAAGCTATGACCATGGATGTATTTATGGATCTCTATGGCATCTAAAGTTAATCCTTATACCATGGGGGTCCTCAACGACATTTATAATACTATTCCTACCACCACATGGGTCCCAGGTTGAAATCTATGCAATCTGATTATTTATCTATCTACACCTTACCTCCATAACATCTAAAAATTAACCCTATACCATGAGTCCTTAAAGAAACCAAATGGCATTAGCTATTAACCCTAAGTACCATGGGGTTCCTTAAAGATTAGTTAATTGATAAGCTAATTACAGATAGCAACATTTAAACCAATTTTTAGAGATCCTTGGAGAAATGTTAAATTTGACAGTCCATCATATCTTGGTAAAATTGATAATTGTTGCCTATCCATGTAGCATTGGAAAAAAGGCTAATATTGATCTGGACCTTAGTTGCAGTGTTAAGTACACTGTATCTCTTTAAAAAAAGATTTTGATCAGTCCTTAGACTGGTATTTTTGTCTCCTACTTGTGTAACAACAGAGAAGATCTTACCAAGTATTAATGACTTAAAAGAGCATGGAAAACATGACATATTATACCACAAGTGGCCATAGGATGGCAGCAGATAATAAGGAATGAGATAAATGTACATGATCTTAACACATAACACATTTACACTCTATTGTTTAAGAGACACTGCAGACCAACATATTGTAATATGTATCAAAAACAGTGTATTGTAAATAAAGTTGTTATAGCAGATTCAATAGATAACCAAAAACATAGGTTGGATGTAATTCTGAATAAATAGGACATATAAGCATGGGTGTGGGATCTGGGGGGATGCAGGATAAATCACTCCTAGATTATATGAGTAGGGGACACACAAAATACTGAAATTAAACGTTATCATGCAATATCAGAGGGCCCCAGCACTATGGAGCAGTACGTCTCTCCCAGGAAAGCTTTGACCCAGGAAGGGTTTTGACTCCCCCTCCTTTTTAACAACCCTGGAGGATGCAATGGGCAGCCAATCAGCAGGAGAAAGAGTATTTACACAAAGGAACACACAATATTGTAATTACCAATGACTAGTATTCATTTTTAGGCATGTCTTTTTGCACTATAATAAACAAGTATATTTAGTCTTACTGACGTACCAGCGCATGACAATATCAGGATACTAAATCGAATAAAACTTGGAACTTTATTTACACTTATTAAAATCCCAGCTACAAAATAAGCCACAAAATCCTATTCTCAGACTGACTTAATACAAACTATAGTATGAAATAAGGCAAGAAAGTAACAATGTCATAAAATAATAACAGTTGAATGCAAAATATTATTAATAAAAGTACAGATGGCAGAAGTAAATTTAGCTCCTTCAAGTGCCTTCAATATACCTCATTTAATTAGAAACGCATCCTAACGAGGTTTGAACGTTAGGGCTGCAAGCTGGAAATATGACAGTTTACCGCTGCTATTAAATTAGACCTGCGGCTAGCAACGTGTGAGCACGGCCACGATGACCAAACTGACAGGAGAAGTGAAAAAAGGGCCCGCTGCACACTACTAACCGATCCCGGCACCTAACATTAACCCTCCTCTATGCTGGAGGTCCCCATCGGGACCCCTGAAGTGTCCCAACATTAACCCCTTGCAGCAGGTGATCGTGACACCTGCTGCATTTCAAATTTTGTAATTTCCCACCTCGCAGGTCCTTAAAGGACGGTAAATGTCCTGAAAGGACCTGCGCTAGAAAAAATATTAACCCCGGCCAAGGGGGTACTATAAGAACCCCCTTAGGCACCTAAAATCAACTCCATCACTCATTGATTAACCCTATAACTCATGGGGCTCTATGCAGAATTAAGAAGGGTGTAACTTGGTTTTTGGAGGTGCTGGATGGTTCCTCTTGCTGTAGGTAAGTTTTTTATGTGTGTGTTGTGTGTATTTATTGTGTTTTAAATGTTTGTATGTCGGCGTGTTGCGTCCGATGTTTGCGAGGTCGTAATGTCTGGTAACGTGTCTCGTATGGTGTTTGCGTGTGTAGCCTCGTTTTCATTTTGTTCGGCGGCCATTTTTTCTCTCGCTTAGCAAATTTTTTAGTGTGTAAACTCTTTTATTTTGAGTGAAATGAAGGTGTAAGTTGCATTTTTGAGGTCCTGGGTGCTACCTCTTGCTGTAGGTAAGGTTTTTATGTATGTGCTGTGTGTATGTATTGTGTTTTGAATTGTGTAATGTTCGCGAGTTGCGTCCGAGTTTTGCGAGGCCGTAATGTGTGTGAACGTGTGTCGTATGTTGCTTGCGTTGCTCGTAAAATGTAGCGAGTTGTGTTATTTGCGTTGCGACGTGAAGTTTGCAAAGAGTCTCAGTTACTGGCATGGAGCGCCTTCGGCGCTCCATGCCAGCAACTGAGGCCCTCACCCAGTGCCCTCACTGCCCGAGCCGCGGCCCTCGCGAACGCGTTAGCAATAATTTGCATGCTCACAACTATATATGTGAAGTCTTTTTTTATATATATATAAAAAAAAAAAATCTTACAAAAAAGAAAAAGTAGTAGTGCATTTTAAAATTATGTGAATAAAAGTTAAGTTTTAACTGATTGTTCTAAAGGTATATTTTGTACCACTTGGGAATCACTATCTAATTTTAAGGAGTGAACTTTTTCTTTAACTGGCTATACTGACCCATTAAACGGGATAAGTTCTCTCTGGATCTACGTTGGTTCAGTAAGCAGGACAGGATCCCATTGTATCTAGATTGCTTCAGTAAGCAGGACATAATCTTAACTCAGTAAGTAGGGCAGGGTATCATTAGGCCTAAATTAGCTCAGTCTGTAGGGCAGGATCTGATTGGATCTACATTAGCTCCGTCAGCAAAGCTTAATCTGATTGGGACAATATTATGTCATATAAGCAGAGGGATTATTATTATTATTACTATTATTTGTAACGCGCCAACATATTCCGTAGCGCTGTACAGGGGATAAGAACAAGGAAGTATACAATATACAATATTAACAACTGCAGAAAAAGGGGGGGCCTGTTTTGAGCTGCGAGTTTTGTGAAAATACTTCCAAAGCACCCTACAAGAATGGAAACTCGCTTACAATCTAAGGGAATTGATGAGCGGGGAGATGTGAGTATCACTGAGAGGGGAGAGAGTGACAGGGAGAGAGAGTGACAGGGAGAAATACAGAGATGAGAGAGAGACCGAGACGGCACAGCTACAGGAGACGCGAATGCGAGTTACAGCACGACGGAAGGGTGAGGGGGACAGAAGACACAAGGGGAAAGGAGACACATGGGAGGCAGAGGAGGGGAAAAGGAGATACAAGTGAAGGAGAAGAGGGGGATAATGAGACACAGGGGAGGGAGAGGAGGGGGGAAATGAGACACAAGGGAGGGAGAGGAGGAGGGACACAAGGGAGGCAGAGGAGGCAGAAAGGAGACACAAGGGAGGGAGAGGAGGGCAGAAAGGAGACACAAGGGAGGCAGAGGAGGGGGAAATGAGACACAAGGGAGGCAGATGAGGGGGCAAAGGAGATACAAGGGAGGGAGAAGAGGGGAGAAAGGAGACTCAAGGGAGGCAGAGGCGGGGAATAATGAGACACATGGGAGGGAGAGGAAAGGAGACACAAGGGAGGGAGAGGAGGAAAAGAGACACAAGCGAGAGAGAGGAGGAGGAAAGGAGACACAAGGGAGGCAGAGGAGGGGGGAAAGGAGACACAAGGGAGGTAGAGGAGGGGGGAAAGAGACACAAGGGAGGAAGATAAGGGGGAAATGAGACACAAGGAAGGGAGAAGAGGGGAGAGGAGACACTAGGTAGGCAGACGAGGAAGGAAATGAGAGACAAGTGAGGGAGGGGGAAATTAGACACAAGGGAGGCAGAGGAAGGGTGAAATGAGACACAAAGGAGTCAGAGGAGAGGGAAGTAAGATATATGGGAGGAAGAAGACTGGTAAAAGGAGACACTAGGGAGGATGAGGAGGGGGGAAAGGAAACACAAGGGAGGATGAGGAGGGGGAAAGGAGACACAAGGGAGGCAAAGAAGGGAGTAAATGAGACACAAGGGAGGGAGAAGAGGGGGAAGGAGACACCTGGTAGGCAGAGGAGGCAGAAAGGAGACACAAGGGAGGAAGAATAGGGAGCAAAAGGAGACAAAAGGGAGGCAGAGGAGGGGGAAATGAGACTTAAGGGTGGGAGAGGAGGGGGAAATGAGACTCAAGGGAGGGAGAGGAGGGGTGAAAGGAGACACAAGGGAGGCAGAGGAGGGGGATAGGAGACAGGAGTGAGGCAGAGGAGGGGGATATGAGACACACGGGAGGAAGAAGAGGGGGAAAAGGAGACAATGGGGGGGCAGAGGAGGGGAGAAATGAGACACAAGGGAGGGAGAGGAGGGGGGAAATGAAACACAAGGGAGGGAGAGAAGGGGGGAAATGAAACACAAGGGAGGGAGAGAAGGGGGGAAATGAGACACAAGGGAGGGAGAGAAGGGGGCAAAGGAGACACTAGGGAGGAAGAGGAGGGGGGAAAGGAGACACAAGGGAGGGAGAAGAGGGGGAAGGAGACACCTGGTAGGCAGAGGAGGGGAAATGAGACACAAGGGAGGGAGAGGAGAAGGGACACAAAAGAAGAAGAGGAGGGGGATACAAAAGAGGGAGAGGAGGGGGGAAAGGAGACACAAGGGAGGAAGAATAGGGGGCAAAAAAGACAAAAGGGAGGCAGAGGAGGGGGAAATAAGACTAAAGGGAGGGAGAGGAGGTGGGAAATGAGACTCAAGGGAGGGAGAGGAGGGGGGAAATGAGACTCAAGGGAGGGAGAGGAGGGGTGAAAAGAGACAAAAGGAAGGCAGAGGAGGGGGATAGGAGACAGGAGTGAGGCAGAGGGGGATATGAAACACACGTGGGGGGAGAGGAGGGGGGAAAGGAATCAAAAGGGAGGCAGAGGAGGGGGAAAATGAGACACAAGGGAGGGAGAGGAGGGGGGAAGGAGACACTAGTTAGGCAGAGGAGGAAGGAAATGAGACACAAGGGAGGGAGGGGGAAATGAGACACAAGTGAGGCAGAGGAAGGGTGAAATGAGACACAACGGAGGCAGAGGAGAGGAAAGTAAGAAACACGGGAGGAAGAAGAGGGGGAAAAGAAGACAAAAGGGAGGCAGAGGAGCGGAGAAATGAGACACAAGGGACGGAGAGGTGGGGGCAAATGAGACACAAGGGAGGGAGATAAGGGAGCAAAAGAGACACTAGGGAGGAAGAGGAGGGGGGAAAGGTGACACAAGGGAGGATGAGGAGGGGGAAAGGAGACACAAGGGAGGCAGAGGAGAGGGAAATGAGACACAAGGGAGGGAGAGGAGGAGGGACACAAAAGAAGAAGAGGAGGGGGACACAAAAGAGGGAGAGGAGTCGGGAAAGGAGACACAATGGAGGAAGAATAGGGGGCAAAATGAGAAAAAAGGGAGGCAGAGGAGGGGGAAATGAGACTCAAGGGAGGGAGAGGAGGGGGGAAATAAGACTCAAAGGAGGAAGAGGAGGGGGTAAATGAGACTCAAGGGAGGGAGAGGAGGGGAGGAAATGAGACTCATGGGAGGGAGATGAGGGGTGAAAGGAGACACAAGGGAGGCAGAGGAGGGGGATAGGAGACAGGAGTGAGGAAGAGGAGGGGGGAAATGAGACACAAGGGATGGAGAGCAGTGGGGATAGGAGACACAAGGGAGGCTGAGGAGGGGGTATAGGAGACACAAGGGAGGCAGAGGATGGGGGATAGGAGACACAAGGGAGGCAGACGAGGTGGAAAGGAGACACATGGGAGGGATAGGATGTTGGAAAGGAGACACAACAGAGGGAGAGCTGGAGGAAAGAAGACAAGGGAGGGAAAGGAGGGGGTAAAGGAGACACAAGTGAGGGAGAGGAGAGGAGAAAGGAGACAAAAAGGAGGGAGAGGAGGAGGAAATGAGACACAGGGGAGGGAGAGGGGGAAAGAGACAGGAGGGAGGAGGTAAAACACAGGGGAGGGAGAGGGCAAGTAAAGTAGAGGGGGGAGAGGCTCTCAATGCGCGCCTTCCATCAAGTAGAGGTGGGAGAGACTTGCAATGAGCACCAAAGGCGCTCATTGCGAGGCAAGCAAAGTAGAGGGGGGTAAAGCCTCGCAATATGTGGACATTTTATTACCGGCGAGACACTAGTATATAATAATTATATGACTGATGCAAGAAGATCTGTTCTATACATTCATATTACCCATATCACCCACCTGCACCAGGCTCATATGGTATTTCCTGTTGCTGATACTCATTTCCATCTCTCTCATCCTCCTGTTCCTCTCTGACTAACCTCATGTCTAGATTATCATCAGGGAGCCCTATTAACACAAACAGAAGATAAAGAGGGCTTATGTGGTATTATTACATTTAAGAAATATTTTTAAAAAAAGTCTTATTTAACAAAACAAACAATAGGAAACTGACTAATATCAACATGTTGTCAGCTGTTTGACTTCTGAGGTCAATGTCAGGACGTACTCTGGGATATACAGTAGATATAAAAAGTCTACACACCCCTGTTAAAATGTCAGGTTTCTGTGCTGTAAAAAAATGAGACAAAGATAAATCATTTCAGAACTTTTTTCACCTTTAATGTGACCTATAAACTGTACAACCCAATTGAAAAACAAACTGAAATCTTTTAGGTAGAGGGAAGAAAAATAAAAAATAATGTGGTTGCATAAGTCTGCACACCCTCTTATAACTGGGGATGTAGCTGTGTTCAGAATTAAGCAATCACATTCCAAATTGTGCTAAATAGGAGTCAGCATTCACCTGCCATAATTTAAAGTGCCTCTGATTAACCCCAAATAAAGTTCAGGTGCTCTAGTTGGTCTTTCCTGAAATGTTCTTTCCCACAACGAAAGCCATAGTCCACAGAGAGCTTCCAAAGCATCAGAGGGATCTCATTGTTAAAAGGTATCAGTCAGGAGAAGGGTACAAAAGAATTTCCAAGGCATTAGATATACCATGGAACACAGTGAAGACAGTCATCATCAAGTGGAGAAAATATGGCACATCAAGTGGAGAAAATATGACACAACAGTGACATTACCAAGAACTGGAGCTCCCTCCAAAATTGATGAAAAGACAAGAAGAAAACGGGTCTAGGAGGCTACCAAGAGCCCTACAGCAACATTAAAGGAGCTGCAGGAATATCTGGCAAGTACTGGCTGTGTGGTACATGTGACAACAATCTCCCATATTCATCATATGTCTGGGCTATGGGGTAGAATGGTAAGACGAAAGCCGTTTCTTACGAAGAAAAACATCCAAGCCAGGCTACATTTTGCAAAAACACATCTGAAGTCTCCCAAAAGCATGTGGGAAAAGGTGTTATGGTCTGATGAAACCAACGTTTAACTTTTTGGCCATAATTCCAAGATATGTTTGGCACAAAAACAACACTGCACATCACCAAAAGAACACCATACCCACAGTGAAGCATGGTGGTGGCAGCATCATGCTTTGGGGCTGTTTTTCTTCAGCTGGAACTGGGGCCTTAGTTAAGATAGAGGGAATTATGAACAGTTCCAAATACCAGTAAATATTGGCACAAAACCTTCAGGCTTCTGCTAGAAAGCTGAACATGAAGAGGAACTTCGTCTTGCAGCATGACAACGACCCAAAGCATGCATCCAAATAAACAAAGGAATGGCTTCACCAGAAGAAGATTAAAGTTTTGGAATGGCCCAGCCAGAGCCCAGACCTGAATCCAATTGAAAATCTGTGGGGTGATCTGTTAAGAGGGCTGTGCACAGGAGATGCCGTCGCAATCTGACAGATTTGGAGTGTTTTTGCAAAGAAGAGTGGGCAAATCTTGCCAAGTCAAAATGTGCCATGCTTATAGACTCATACCCAAAAAGACTGAGTGCTGTAATAAAATCAAAAGGTGCTTCAACAAAGTATTAGTTTAAGGGTGTGCATACTTATGCAACCATATTATTTTATTTTTATATTTTTTTCTTCCCTCTACCTAAAAGATTTGTTTGTTTTTCAATTGAGTTGTACAGTTTATAGGTCACATTAAAGGTGGAAAAAGTTCTGAAATTATTTATCTTTGTCTCATTTTTTTACAGCACAGAAACCTGACATTTTAACAGGGGTGTGTAGTTTTTATATCTACTGTAGATACTACTGGACATTACTGGATAGTTTGGCCAAGTTCTCATAGAAACATCATGGGATAATGTATATTCGCTACCAATATCACAATGTTACCTGAGATCTTATTTGTTGGGGTTCCCGAAGCCCTGAGTGTCTGGTGATTCTCCATCATCACGTCCTTGTAAAGCTCCTTGTGTCCTTCTATATACTCCCACTCCTCCATAGAGAAATAGACGGCAACATCATCACACTTTATAGGGACCTGAAATAGACAACGACATTCAAAGCGGACACAGAGACTGGTTCTGTTAGAGTCTGTTACTGATAGAAACAGGAGAGGAAGATAATGTTACTGAGAACATGCAGAGAGAAGATAGGAAAACACACCCAGGTTCAGATAGAGCTTGGTCAGTTATGGGAGTCACTGTGTCCTGGTGTAATGTCACATTGTCCAGCAGTGCTCACCTCTCCAATCACAGGTCCAGATAGAGCTTGGTCAGTAATGGGGTCACTGTGTCCTGGTATAATGTCACATTGTCCAGCAGTACTCACCTCTCCAATCACAGGTCCAGATAGAGCTTGGTCAGTTATGGGAGTCACTGTGTCCTGGTATAATGTCACATTGTCCAGCAGAGCTCACCTCTCCAGTCACAGGTCCAGATAGAGCTTGGTCAGTAAAGGGAGTCACTGTGTCCTGGTATAATGTCACATTGTCCAGCAGTGCTCACCTCTCCAGTCAAAGGTCCAGATAGAGCTTGTTCAGTAATGGGGGTCACTGTGTCCTGGTATAATGTCACATTGTCCAGCAGTGCTCACCTCTCCAGTCACAGGTCCAGATAGAGCTTGGTCAGTAATGGGAGTCACTGTGACCTGGTATAATGTCACAATGTCCAGCAGTGATCACCTCTCCAGTCACAGGTCCAGATAGAGCTTGGTCAGTAATGGGAGTCACTGTGTCCTGGTATAATGTCACAATGTCCAGCAGTGATCACCTCTCCAGTCACAGGTCCAGATAGAGCTTGGTCAGTAATGGGGGTCACTGTGTCCTGGTATAATGTCACAATGTCCAGCCGTGCTCACCTCTCCAGTCACAGGTCCAGATAGAGCTTGGTCAGTAATGGGAGTCACTGTGTCCTGGTATAATGTCACATTGTCCAGCCGTGCTCACCTCTCCAGTCACAGGTCCAGATAGAGCTTGGTCAGTAATGGGAGTCACTGTGTCCTGGTATAATGTCACATTGTCCGGCAGTGCTCACCTCTCCAGTCACAGGTCCAGATAGAGCTTGGTCAGTAATGGGAGTCACCGTGTCCTGGTATAATGTCACATTGTCCAAAAGTGATCACCTCTCAAGTCACAGGTCCAGCTAGAGCTTGGTCAGTAATGGGTGACACTGTGTCCTGGTATAATGTCACATTGTCCAGCAGTGATCACCTCTCCAGTCACAGGTCCAGATAGAGCTTGGTCAGTAATGGGTGACACTGTGTCCTGGTATAATGTCACATTGTCCAGCAGTGATCACCTCTCCAGTCACAGGTCCAGATAGAGCTTGGTCAGTAATAGGAGTCACTGTGTCCTGGTATAATGTCACATTGTCCAGCAGTAGTCACCTCTCCAGTCACAGGTCCAGATAGAGCTTGGTCAGTAATAGGAGTCACTGTGTCCTGGTATAATGTCACAATGTCCAGCCGTGCTCACCTCTCCAGTCACAGGTCCAGATAGAGCTTGGTCAGTAATGGGAGTCACTGTGTCCTGGTATAATGTCACATTGTCCAGCCGTGCTCACCTCTCCAGTCACAGGTCCAGATAGAGCTTGGTCAGTAATGGGAGTCACTGTGTCCTGGTATAATGTCACATTGTCCGGCAGTGCTCACCTCTCCAGTCACAGGTCCAGATAGAGCTTGGTCAGTAATGGGAGTCACCGTGTCCTGGTATAATGTCACATTGTCCAAAAGTGATCACCTCTCAAGTCACAGGTCCAGCTAGAGCTTGGTCAGTAATGGGTGACACTGTGTCCTGGTATAATGTCACATTGTCCAGCAGTGATCACCTCTCCAGTCACAGGTCCAGATAGTGCTTGGTCAGTAATGGGTGACACTGTGTCCTGGTATAATGTCACATTGTCCAGCAGTGATCACCTCTCCAGTCACAGGTCCAGATAGAGCTTGGTCAGTAATAGGAGTCACTGTGTCCTGGTATAATGTCACATTGTCCAGCAGTAGTCACCTCTCCAGTCACAGGTCCAGATAGAGCTTGGTCAGTAATAGGAGTCACTGTGTCCTGGTATAATGTCACATTGTCCAGCAGTGATCACCTCTCCAGTCACAGGTCCAGATAGAGCTTGGTCAGTAATAGGAGTCACTGTGTCCTGGTATAATGTCACATTGTCCAGCAGTAGTCACCTCTCCAGTCACAGGTCCAGATAGAGCTTGGTCAGTAATAGGAGTCACTGTGTCCTGGTATAATGTCACATTGTCCAGCAGTAGTCACCTCTCCAGTCACAGGTCCAGATAGAGCTTGGTCAGTAATAGGAGTCACTGTGTCCTGGTATAAAGTCACATTGTCCAGCAGTGCTCACCTCTCCAGTCACAGGTTCAGATAGAGCTTGGTCAGTAATGGGAGTCACCGTGTCCTGGTATAATGTCACATTGTCCAACAGTGATCACCTCTCAAGTCACAGGTCCAGCTAGAGCTTGGTCAGTAATGGGAGTGACTGTGTCCTGGTATAATGTCACAATGTCCAGCAGTGCTCACCTCTCCAGTCACAGGTCCAGATAGAGCTTGGTCAGTAATGGGAGTCACCGTGTCCTGGTATAATGTCACATTGTCCAGCAGTGATCACCTCTCCAGTCACAGGTCCAGATAGAGCTTGGTAAGTAATAGGAGTCACTGTGTCCTGGTATAATGTCACATTGTCCAGCAGTGCTCACCTCTCCAGTCACAGGTTCAGATAGAGCTTGGTCAGTAATGGGAGTCACTGTGTCCTGGTATAATGTCACATTGCCCAGAAGTGCTCACCTCTCCAGTCACAGGTCCAGATAGAGCTTGGTCAGTAATGGGAGTCACTGTGTCCTGGTATAATGTCACATTGTCCAGCAGTGCTCACCTCTCCAGTCACAGGTTCAGATAGAGCTTGGTCAGTAATGGGAGTCACTGTGTCCTGGTATAATGTCACATTGCCCAGAAGTGCTCACCTCTCCAGTCACAGGTCCAGATAGAGCTTGGTCAGTAATGGGGGTCACTGTGTCCTGGTATAATGTCACATTGTCCAGCAGTACTCACCTCTCCTGTCAGCTGCTGAATGTTGGGGGAATTCTTCTTCACAATGGTGTATTCCTACAGGTTGATAGAGGGACATGTCAGACATCAGTGCAGGTAGTTAATGTGTGACTGGATCCATTTTTTATCAAAATAGTTATGGAACCCCATGACCCATAAACATGGTACCTCTGGAAGCCATAGCTCTACACAATATATTAAAGGACCACTGCAGTTCAAGGGAAAAAAGACATTGATTAGTCACATATGTACCTGTGATGGCAGCCCTTATGTGGCGACATCTGTAATAAAGTACTGTGGTACCTGCTTCACTTTACCTGCAAAAGAGCCTAGTCCAGTCTCAAGGGGATCCCATCCATGGACCAGCAAAGATGTACATGTCCCCCCTGGGGTTTGTTACTAGCCCGGGGTTACCCCTGTGATAACCATTACTTCCCCTGTTTGGACTTTCTAGGTTTGGAGACCCTCATCCCCAGTGAGTCCCTCTTCTGTCTGTGTGTTTCCGCATTGTGTGGCTAAATGATTGTTATTTTTTTATATGTAGCTTTGAACCAAAAGGACTCTCCAAAGTGACCGTACAATACGCACATGCGCAGAGTCACCCACCTGACCATTATTTGGGGCTGGACCCTACACTATTTCTATCTATCTATCTATCTATCTATCTATCTATCTATCTATCTATCTATCTATCTATCTATCTATCTATCTATCTATCCCTCTATCTATCTATCTATCTATCTATCCCTCTATCTATCTATATATCTATCTATCTATCTATCTATCTATCTATCTATCTATCTATCTATCTATCTATCAATCTATCTATCTATCTATCTATCTATCTATCTATCTATCTATCTATCTGTCTGTCTGTCTCTCTCTCTGTCTATCTATCTATCTATCTATCTATCTATCTATCTATCTATCTATCTATATATCTGTCTCTATCAGACAGAGTATATCTATCTATCTATCTATCTATCTATCTATCTATCTATCTATCTATCTATCAATCCCTCTATCTATCCCTCTATCTATCTATCTATCTATCTATCTATCTATCTATCTATCTATCTATCTATCTATCTATCTATCTATCTATCAATCCCTCTATCTATCCCTCTATCTATCTATCTATCTATCTATCTATCTATCTATCTATCTATCTATCTATCTATCTGTCTCTATCAGACAGAGTATATCTATCTATCTATCTATCTATCTATCTATCTATCTATCTATCTATCTATCTATCTATCAATCCCTCTATCTATCCCTCTATCTATCTATCTATCTATCTATCTATCTATCTATCTATCTATCTATCTATCTATCTGTCTATCTATCTATCTATCTGTCTGTCAGTTTGGAGGGAGGGGTGTATATATGTTTTTATCTCATATGTATTTGTACTTATTTATACATATAGTGATGGGAGATGATTTCTCTCTCTGTGAATATATATTTATAGTGCAGGGCAGTGTATACCATGGTATATATGTATTTATATTTAGAGTATATCTATCTACACATATATACCCAGTCTGCAGTGTGTATTTCACTAATATAGTTGTCGTACTTCAAGTTTGTGTGTAATGCTTGCAAATTGTGAGTTGTGCATCCGTGCTGCAAATTGCGAGGCTCGAAGAGGGAGACAGAGGGAGAGAGAAGGAAGGAGGGGGAGGGAGAAGGGAGGAGATGGAGGGAGAAGCAAGGAGGGGGAGGGAGAAGGAGAGAGAGAGAGAGTGAGAAGGAGAGAGAGATTAAGAAGGAGAGGGAGTGAGGAGAGGGGGGAGAGAAGGAAGAAGGGGAAGGGGATAGAAGGAAGGAGAGAGAGAGAGTGAGTGAGGAGAAAGAGAGAGTGAGGAGGTAGAGAGTGAGAAGGAGAGAGAGAGAAAAGCTGCTCATTGCGAGGCGAGCAATGGGCGCCGAAGGGGAGAGGGAGGTGGAGAGAGAAAGAGGTGGAGAGAGAGAAGAAGATAGGGAGAGATAGAAGGAGGTAAGGAGAGAGAGCACAGGGAGAGAGAGTGGAGAGGGTGCAGAGAGAGAGGGAGCGGGCGCAAAGATAGAGAGAATACACCGAGAGGGCACACAGACAGAAGACACCATTTTTAAGACTATATTATACTGAGGCTCACAATGGGAGACGGAGGGGGAGAGGAGGGAAAGTGACGGAGGGAGAGAGGAGGGAAGGAGAGGGAGAGAGAAGGATGAAGGGGGGAGAGAAAAGGAAGGAGAGAGAGTGAGGAGGAGAGAGAGAGACAGAGGAAGGAGACAGAGAGAGTGAGAAGGAGAGGGAGAGAGAAGGAAGGAGGGGGAAGGGGATAGAAGGAAGGAGAGAGAGAGAGTAGGAGAGAGAGAGTGAGAAGGAGAGAGAGAAAAGCTGCTCATTGCACGGCTAGCAATGGGCGCCGAAGGGGAGAGGGAGGGAAGGAGAGGGAGAGAGTGAGAAGGAGAGGGAGGTGGAGAGAGAGAAGAAGATAGGAAGAGATAAAAGGAGGGAAGGAGAGAGAGCACAGAGCGAGAGAGTGGAGAGGGTACAGAGATTGAGAGAGAGAATACACAGAGAGAGGGCACACAGTGAGAGTGAGCACAGAGAGAGAGAGAGCGTGCAGAGAGAAGCAGAGAGAGAGGGTACACAGAGAGAGGGAGCGGGCGCAGAGATAGAGAGAATACACACAGAGAGAGGACACACAGACAGACAGAAGACACCATATTTAAGACTATATTACACCGTCATTATTAATGGGCAAGTGACTAGTAGATATATAATGGTGATAAATACTTGTGAGCTGTGCGGTCTGATCAGGTGATGTTTGTATCTAATCTCCGGCTCCTACTAATCTTATAATCACTATAATCCTTTATGGTCAGTACTTTGTCCTATAACAGATAATATCAGATCCTTCCCTTCCTAATCCATCCTACTTGTCCTTAGTGTCTCCATATTGTCCCCCCAATGCCCTTCCCACCATTGCAGTGTTTGATTCCCTGTTAGGTCATTGTACAAGTAGAGTGTTTAACCCATAAAGTCCTGGGCAGGCCCGTGTGTGACTAGAGGACCAGGTATAACAGGGGGCTCTCGTCTTAGACCTGGACTTTAGGTCAGTGACACAATGACTGATACAATAGCCCAGTATTAAATAAAATAATATCAGATCTGTGTCTACACAAACATGGAGCAATAAGAGGGCTCTCTGATCACAATCTGTGTATTGAGAAGGTTACAGAGGAAAGAGAAGAAGACGATGATATTCATCACATTGTAATTCATTCCCATCCATGTGAAGGTGAGTGAGAAATGTGAAAATGGTAAAAGTCATTTCATTCTGTCATTTGATGCATTTCATTACTATGGGTGTAATAAAAGAGGGGAGGAGAGAGGGTTATGAGGAGGGCAAATCATATTATTACATTATATTGACTATTTCATATAACTGTCTCTCTACATTTCTGGATTGCGAGTCCGATCGCAAATTATACTTCTAAACACTAATTATGTTTCATTTAAACTCCATGTTTTAGTGACATCATGATGATGGTCTCATTTACTATTGGCTCTGTCTAAAATGAACTTACAGGCTTTCTTAATTGAACATAATCATGCCCAGAAATGCTACATACGGGTTCATGCGTGTGGAGGCTGTGAGCCTGTAATTGCGGGCTTGAGTCATTCAAATACATCTAGATATCTAGAAATGTTTTATCCCATAGCCTAAATGTCGGGGTCCATGTAATTACGGGCTTGCAATTAAATAAGTCCAATAGTCTTCAGTCAAGGTTGAAGGGGACAAGAAGATCTTCAATCAAGATGGGTAGCCTGATTAGTCCAGGGCAGAAGACCAGGTCATTGACGATCATCGCTGGATGATCATTTGGGTAGGTATTTTTAAATTACATTTATTTTACCGTTTCATTTATTTTTTATTTTATTGTATGATTTTATTATTTTAATTGTATTTTTTTATTTTATATTTTTTATTTACTTGTATTTTTTATTTTGTAATCTCGTTTATTTTTTATTTTTAGTAATTCAAGTTTTTTTACTTTTTATATATTTTTTTTAAGGTTTTCGTGTTTGTAGTTAATTTTAGGTACATCAGGGGTTACGTTTAGGGTACCATAGTGGTCTATATAGACTCCTGTGGCTGTTAATGGTTAGTTTTAGCATACCATGGGATCCTATATAGACCCCCATGGTATTTTAGACTTACAGTACATACCATGGGGGTCCTTAATAGGCATAGCATAGTATCCTCCATGCTGCCTCCCATTTGCAATTAAGAAGCACCAGTATCCTTCATGACACCTCTCATGAAATCCTGCTGCTGCTAGAGGGAGTCTGATTTACCTAGGCCACATCCCACCTATCTATGGAGAGTTGGTATCCTCCATGCTGCTTCCCTTCTGCTGCTAGGGAGCTCCAGCATCCTCCATGCTGCCTCCCATTTGCCATTGAGGAGCACCAGTATCCTCCATGACACCTCTCATGAAATCCTGCTGCTGCTGTGGAGTGTGTGACTTACTTAGGCTGCCTCTTATCTGTTTGTGGTGAGAGCTGGCATCCTCCATGCAGCCTCCCATCTGGTGTTGGGGAGCACCGGTATCGTCTATGGATTGGATTCTCCCAACAGTACTGTCTATGGATTCTCACATCTTTTTTGGGGAGCTGGCATCCTATATGTAGACTCCTTTACATTGTTGGGGACCGTGGCCATCCTCCATGCCACCTCCCTTGGAGTTTTGCTGCCACTGCTGGTGAGTGCCTGAGTCCTCTAGGCCACCTCCCATCTGCTTTTGGTCACTATTTATGCTGACCTTGTATGATACATCTACTAAGTATACATAAGTGATGGCTTCCCAATTTGTCTAGAGGCTGCTTAATTATTCTTATATATTGCTTTTTTCCTTTTACCAGACGGCTTTAATATGACTTCAATTTATGACAGTTACCAAATAATTCAAGCTATGAATCTATTATGGCTCCTTAATAAAGTGTATCAACAACAAACTGTCTGGCTCCCTTTATTCAGCAGTTACAGATAGAAATGGCTCAGAGCATCACTTCTTTACATTACAATTATTGTCTTTACAACAAATAGAAACACTGTTGGGGTCTCCTATTTCGTATACTTGGTGGCTCGGAACTCAGGGCCCCTCAGAATTCTGAGGAACTGCGCCAATAAAGGTACACACACAGAAGGTAGTATGTAAGCACAGTTCATTTATTGCTTGTCAGAACATAGATTATATAGTAACACAAAAAAGAGGTAGTTACGGAGGCGGTTGGTTTCTGTGAGCAAACAGTTCCAAGAGCAAGCTGAAGCAATCTGTGGTTTTCTAAGTATAAAACAGGAACCCCCTGCGAGTCAGCAGTGTCGCCAGAGGTCCCAGGCATGTTATTGAGGTTGGTCTGTTACTTCATAGATAGTTTAGCACAAAAACGGATCTACTGGCACCCCGACCGGGTACCTCCGTTGATAGACGCATCCTAGTTTGCGCCGAGGCCTACAAGCACCGCACCGGACACCTCAACCACCACAGACTCCACAACCGCCGTTGTTTAGCTGGAGCCGCGCCGTCTTCCTTCCACCCTGTATGAATCTCCAGCATCCAGGACCGTGTGGGGAAGACCTCTCCTCCAAGGAGGACACATCAGGAACAAGCGTTCAGTAGTTACAGCTCAAGGGAGTATGCAAAAGCATAGCAATCCCCAGTATGATAGAGCCATTCCCTCCAATAACGAGACGAGGCTACGTTTTGAAGGGTCAAGAAGAACTAATCTTTAATGACAGGGGATCTCCTTTTTTGCAATGGTGCCCTCTGAGGGGGTACACCCACATAATTATCACAGCCAATTAGATACATGTTTCAACCCCCACGTCTCCTCCCCTCAGATAACAGGTAACACAATTAAAACAGACACAATTTTAACCACATTCTGGATGTACCCCAAAAACAGGGGGTACACCTTTAAGTCCAGCACCGTTCAATAGCTCTCACCCAGGGGAACAACATATTAAAAAATGGCATAAATCAGACCAGGGGTTCAAAAGTTAGTAAAAGTATCTTACTGGCAGCATGGCAATCCACATCCCCCATAGTTGGCCACACAATACACATAGAGGGACAATAGGTGTGGTCACCCCTCCCTGAGGCTCCCTGGCAACTTTGATATAATCAGACATTGATTAAATCAGCCTTCTTTGTTCTTATCTGAGAATGAAAACACTTTATACAATCGACTCCCTTATCTCTGGAGTCTCTGTAATAGGATTATCTATTAGCCTAGGTCTGCAAAAGTCTGGGCTAATATTCTGCAGAGCATAAACCAACATACATATAATATAAAAGTAGGATCTTCACACAGTTCAATTGCCATGGAGCTAAAGTCTTTCCCATAGTCTTTCATTATATGAATGGGCTCCATGGCATATCTATCTGTGGTATCATGGTTCACACAGGGCAAGTATCGAATGACCCCCCTGTATGTAAAGGGCCAGAATGAGTGACATACACTCTGGTATGGCCGAATACTGTGTTTAAAGGGCAATATGTCCCCGGGCCATAGTCGCAGGGCAGGAGGCTGGCAAACAGTCCTCTCCAAGACAAAGTGGCGAAGGGCACTTCGTCACAAACATTAACTCCTTCATGTGATATTAACACCTTCATTCCCCTCTTAGATCACAACGTGATCTTTATATAAAAAATAAATAAAATCATGCAAGCTGACTGGTTCGTATTAGGGCTCAAGACCCAAGATACGAACCAGTATGTGAATTTCCTGCCACCTGGAGATTGGCATATCACAGGGAGTCCTTTGCACGTTTAGGTAGTAGCGGGTAGCCTAGCGTAGAATCCTTTTAATTAGTGCCCTACAACATGCAATAAGTGTACAGAGGAATACAAGTGAAGCAATAATACAAAGACAAGCATTCAGTATTTTCTGACCCAGAGCTCCCAACCAGGAGAACATGTTGTCCCATATAGTCCCCTGGAACTGGTTAAGTCGGTCGGCAATGTCTCTGGTTTGCTCTATATCGTCAGTAACTATAGCAGAGTTATCATCAATATAAGAACAACATTCTTTGCCCGCTAAGGCGCATACGCCGCCCTTAGAAGCTAACACATAATCTAAGGCCATCCTATTCTGCAAGGCTACCATCCTAATTTGTACTTGCTCTTGGTTTAATTTTTCAATAGCTTCTGTAGTGCTATTCAGGGCTTTCTGTAGTAGGAGGGAAAGGAGGGATAGTTCTTCTTGTAATCTTCCCACACCAACTGATGGGACAATTATACCAAGGACATCTAAGAACTTTTCCCATCCAGTCTTGGTGTTAGTATCCCTCATGTTTCTGATGCGGCCCTGTGGAAGACTAGAGGTGTTGTATATGTAAGGGATGACCTGGCCTAAGTAACAAGTGCCCACCAAGTTAGGGGGAAGCCACCGGTAAGCATTTCTGCCACAGTAAAATATACATTTGTAGCTGGAGACGGTGGCATAAGGTGGAAAAGGTTATATACAGAGCTATTAGTTTTAGGGCTGCAGCCGGTACCATTATTGTTAATGTTATGCAAAAGAGGGAACAGATAGGTGCATCCGGGACCACTACAGTTCCAAGGTGCACAACTCTTATATAACTGGTCAAGAGAAGAATTAGAGCTTGAGGAATTTCTATTAAAGGTGAGTGTGGTGTTGTCCTTGCAGACAGATTTACCCATGGGTCTACCTTTTCCTAAAACGTTAAAGCAGTTATATCCTGGGTTACTATGGGTCAGTGTAAAAGATACACTTTTATTGTGTTGTTTCGGAAAATACGTGCGTGTTAGGTTTTGTATACCTGTGGCATTGAGCGGTGTAGCTGATTGGACATAAGTAAAGAAGTTCCATTTTATAGGTTTTGTACTGCCATTGTAATATATGTGGTTTTGGGTGAAATTCTCAGCTGGGAGACCAAATAGGGGTATACCCATTTCTCCATGTGTAGATACGTGGGCACATATCCAACAATTAGAGAGGTTAAAGGAGTGGGCATATCCTTGTAACATTACAGAAAATGTATTACGTTCCCAGGGGTGATTTTGTATAATGGTATTATCGTGTGTGGATCTCTTGTACCTATGAGGTGAACTAGTATTGGTGTGAGTGTTATTGTGTTTACCACAAACAGACTTTAATGGTCCCAATTCATCTGGGTCATAATGACAATTAAGAACTGTCCACAAGGGCAAATAAATCAGGAGCATAATGCCCATCAACAGGAGAAAGTTCTTAAATGCATTCTGTGGATGCAGGAGTAGGTTTGACATTTTTATTATCGCTGTCTTCAATCGCTTTCACAGGGACTTTGTCACCTGCTTCACCCCTCTTTGGACACAGCTTCAGACGTGATGCATGGATCCAGATGTCCTGTAAGTCAGTGAGGACGGCAGTCCTGGTTACTGCTACATCGGTAGTCGGTGATCCGAATGGGAAGCCTCCCTTCTTTGCTCTGTTCAGTTGTCGAACACAGACAAGGTCACCTGGTTGGAACGGATGTGTTGGTTCCTGTGAGGGTAAAGGAAAGCGAGAAGACACATCACCATAGATGCCATTCAATTTATCAATCAATTGTTGCACATATTGTTCTCTTATAAGATCAAGATCACCAGACATAATTACAAGTGGACCTTTTACCCATGGAGTTGGAAATGGTCTTCCCATTAGAATCTCAAAAGGGGACAATTTAGTAGACTTATTAGGAGTCATCCTAATTTCTGCTAGAATGGCAGGTAAGTATTTCTGCCAGTTCACCCATGTACCTGCAGTGGCCTTTGTAAGTTTTTCCTTAATAGTGCGGTTCATTCTTTCCACTATGCCTGAACTCTGAGGATGGTAAGGGATATGGAACTTCCAGGTTATCTGTAACCATTGTACCAGTTCCTTAATTACCACACTAATAAAGGCTGGTCCATTATCAGAATATATTTGCAATGGACATCCATATCTCGGTATTACCTCAGTAGTTAATATTTTAGCTACCGTCTTAGCATCCTCTCTTTGTGTTACAAAGGCCTCAGGCCACCGTGAGAACAGGTCTTCTATCACCAACAGGTACAATTGCTTTGATCCTGTCTTTGGGATATGAGTAAAATCAATTTGTAAATGGGTGAATGGAGCTGTGGGTGGAGGCAAGTGATCATGTAATGCTTTGTTAGGTACTGTAGAGTTATTCTGTAGACACTGTATATATCTTTGTATGTATGTCTGGCAGTGTGATTTTAAGTTTCTGATGCAAAAAGACAGTTGTAACTGTTGCATGGTTGCTTTAATTCCTTTGTGTCCCACCCCGTGTGCCTGTACTATGAATATTGGGGCACTACTCTCAGGTATCCCTATCTTCCCCTCTTTTGAGAAAAGGCCATGTATGTCCTTTTCTAAATCATGTGACTGCCAATATGATAAATCATCAGGTGTTGCAAAGCCTTGTAATTCATAAAGCAATTTCATGAAAAGTATGGGTGGGTGTAGGTATTACGGCGGCAGCAGTTTTAGCAACTTGATCGGCCAAGGCGTTTCCTCTAGAAACAAAGTCTGTGCGGTTAGTGTGTGCGCGGCAATGGATAATGGCATTGTCTTTCGGTAACTGGATAGCTTGTAGTAAAGAATTAATGAGATTGGTGTGGGAGATCGCTTTACCATCAGCAGCAACGAAGCCTCTTTGCTGCCATATTTTTCCAAAATCATGAACCACACCAAAGGCATAACGGGAGTCAGTGTAAATGTTTACAGATTTATTTGCAAAAAGGTAACATGCTTTTGTAAGGGCGAAAAGTTCAGCAGCTTGGGCGGAAGTAAAAGGGATGGGACCTGCTTCAAGTACAACATCTGGGAGCTGAACTACAGCAAAACCTGTTTTATAGACCCCATCTGCAGGTCTAGAACATGACCCATCAACAAACACATTCTCAGCATGGTCAATAGGCATATCCAGTAGGTCAGGTCGAGGTGAAGTGGGGTCATGTATAGTGGTAAGACAGTCATGCAGCTGTTCATGGTCATTAGAAGATGTAGGGTTGCTAGTTAATATAGCATTTAAGACAGCAATAGGACCTGAATTAGGTGCGCTGTATTTAACGTCTAGATTAGTGTGGTTAAGCAGGATGCATAACCACTGAGGTGTTGAGCAGTCATGTGTTGTGTGGTTAGGTTTTTAAGTAACTGTAACACTTGGTGACTGGTGTGGAGGATGGTAGAATGTCCCAAGGTGACAGTATTAGCTGACTCTACGGCCATTGCACAAGCAGCTAATGCTTGGAGACACGCCGGCATCCCTAGGACCGGAGTAGGGACTACTTTGGAAAAGAATGCTACGGGACGTATACTACCTCCGTGATCTTGGGCACAGACCGCGGCCATGTTTTTACAGTTGTCCCTTGAATACAAATGAAAAGGTTTACAATAATCAGGTAGTCCTAAAATGGGGGCCTGTATAATGCTAACTTTTAAGGTCACAAAAGCTGTAGTCATGTCTGGAGTCCACTGAATATGCTCTGGGCTGTCCCCCTTAGCAGCCGCACGTAAAATGGAGTCATGGTGTGAGCACTCAGGGATCCATTGCCTGCAATAGTTAATGATACCAAGAAAGGAAAGCATTTCCTTTTTAGTCTGTGGTTTAGGAACTCTCTGGATAGCCTCTATGCGTTTCGAGCTAACAGAGTGTGTGCCAGAGTAAAACCTAAATATTCAATATGTGTTGCCCCCATTTGTATCTTGTGTTTAGCTACCTTGTGACCTTCAGCTGCTAGGTGCTGTAGCAAACTGAGTGAATCCTGTTTGTTGGCTTCCCCGTCAGAACTACACAACAGTAGGTCATCAACATATTGAAGCAGGACGGAACCATGACACGGGGTCCATGACTGCAAGGTATGTTGGAGCACCAGTGAATAAGCAGCTGGTGAATCCACGTAGCCCTGGGGAAGATGGGTCCATGTTAATTGGCGCACATCAAAAGTGAAAGCCATAAGTAGTTGTGTCTCAGGGTCCAATGGGACCGAAAAGAATGCGTTAGATAAATCAATAACAGTGAATATAGTGGCGTCATGTGGAATGGCCGTAATGAGAGCGGTGATATCAGGGACAATGGGATCAATTGGGATAACTAATTCATTGATTGCTCGTAATTCTTGAACAAATCTGAAAACGTTGTTACATTTGGGTACAGGGTTGATTGGGGTATTAAAAGGTGATACAACAGGGCGTAATATACCTTGCTACAAAAATGAGTCAACCATGGGGCGAATACCTTCCTTCTTTTCATGTGAGAGGGGGTATTGCTTGATGTAGACAGGGGTAATGTGTGGCTTTAGTCGGGCCTTGTAAGGGGTGCAGTTAATCTTTCCCACATCTAATTTTGAGGAAGCCCATACGGAGGGGTTTTTTTTACTTAAGTCTGGGTCAGTACTAAGGAGGGTTTTATGGGGAGGGTCAAGGGGGTCGAGTGAGACATTCATGGATCCCTTGGAATTGAATTCAACGGTAGTTCCTAATAAACCTAGTAAGTCTCTGCCCAAAAGGTTAACCGGGCAGGACGGAATGATTCTAAAAGGATGGAGGAAGCCATGGTCTGTCCGCGGTATAGTGACAAGGAGGGGGGGGTGTAATTTAGGTTTGGGTGGACACTCCATTAATTCCCATTGAAGGTGCCGACTTCGTGGTGGGGCCCTCATATATTTCCGAGCAGAAAAAGGGTGTTAGTTGACCCTCTACCCTTAAAGTTATATATGGTTCGTCTCGGAAATTTGAGGAAATCACAGGGAAGGCGGGAGTGTTTCCTTCAGGGCTGCCCTATTGCCATTGTATGTGGTGTGTGGGAGGTTGGGGGGCAGTCTGGGTCTGTTGGGGGTTGGGAGGTTGTGGTTGTTGTGGGGGTTGTAGACATTCATTTTTCCAGTGTCCCTGTTGTCCACAGTTAAAACAATGAGTCCGTTCTGACTTATAGGATGTACCAGGTCCCCGTCCTCTGCCTCTCTGTCTACTACCTCTATAGGAGGACCTTTGTGCGCCTGAGTCGTCTCTGGGTCTCGCTTGGTAAGGGTCACAATGTTGTAAGCCCTGGCTCTGGTAGAGTGTCTTACATCTTTCTTAATATCAAAACAATCTGCTGCTTCTTTCTCATGTATCTTCTTCAAAAATTCAGAAGCCATCAATGATGGCCACTCAGAGACCAATTGTTTGACGAGTAGTGAATATAGAGGAAGCATATTGCCTATGCAGGTTTGTACCTTCAAGAGACCCATGGCCCCTTCAGATGACAATCCCGCCTCATCTTCCCAACTTTTTTAAAACCTTTTAGTAAATTCCGTCATTGTTTCTTTCGGGGTCTGTTTACAGGATAAAGCAGTGGATATAGACTGTTTATCCTTCCACAATCTTTACATTTCTACCCTAATTCCATCCCACATAGCATTGATTCCGGCTGTAGTAGCTAGAGCATAGGCAGTAGTAGTATTGTTGGTGTCAGGCGTATTAATATTAGGTACGTTCATCCAGTCCCAACCTGATTCTGGGTCAAAATCTAACAGTCCGTCAATAACTAGTCTAATATCCGTCTGAGTCATGCATTGTCCCTGACACATTAGTTTCAAATACATCATACATGCCGAGGGATTGGTACGGGGGTTCGGTGCTCCCTTGATAATATCTTTTAATTCACTGGGGGTGAGTGCCTTCATAACTAGTTGGTCTCCTACCGTTAAAAAGGGGTAAGCTCCTTCGGTGGTAGTTTCAGGCTCATGTCTCAACGTATTAGTGTGTCTACTGCGTGTAACTGCAGGAGACTGGACTACAGCAGCAGCTGCTTGTCCCTGTCTCGCTACTGGCGCTGGCGGGGGAGGTGGAGGGGGGGTAGGTGTGGGTGGTGGAGCGGGAGGGTGTTGGCGCATATACGCGGCTATCACAGCCTCCATACTTGTGTCTAGGTTGGGATATAGAGAGGTAGACATAGGTCGGGTGTAAATCGGGGGTGCTGTGGGACAGGGGGTGGGTGTGTGTCTGGGAGTGTGGCTTGGAGTCTTTTTCTTGGGGAAGAGCTTCTTTTTGTTTTTCTTAACACCATCAGTAGGGACTGGAAACCAGTGTGGCGCTACCTCTAACCAATTCTTTCCACCTTCACTCATGTATGTCATGTCCCAATCGGGGTCCCCCGTGTACCATGGAAATGCCTTTTCGTCCCCCAAGCATAGTCCCTTAATCATGTTAATATGAAAATCATCATTTGCTCCCTCCCTCGGGAAAGGACTAGAACTCCTCATTCCCTCAGTCCATCCGGCTAGGTTATCTACAAAGGGGTCGACATAGAATCCCCCCTTTGGTGATGTTCTATATACATATTCTTTACAAGATTCTGCCGGGTTGGGAGGGGGTATTGTTTAGACTGAGAAGTGCCCATTTTCAACTATCCTTCTAGTCTTTATTTTCTTTGGTAGTCGTGTCAGTAGAAAACTTAACCTTATTTGTTAACACATTGGTCAATCAGAGAATATAGCGGCTGTACTGAGCTGAAATAGCTCCCACAATTCCAACAGTATTTTCGAGTTGATTACTTAAGACCAAATGTGTCAGCAAAATATCCCTAATTCTTTCTCTTTTGACTGGAACTTGCGTTCGTTTTCTGCGCGTCAACGGGTTTCCCCTAGACACAGAAATGGGGCGTCTTACAGTCTCCAGAGACTTTGCTATATGGTCTGGTACGAAATAACAAAAAAGCTCTTATCTTAAACAGCACGGCAATACAGCAAGGTTCATGAGCAAGCAGAAGCAGCGGTTTTGGGGCCCTGTTAACCAAGAAACCAAGTATATATATATTTATCCTTTCTATTCCCACCTTAGGAACAATTATTATCCTTGCCTACCAGAGACTTAACTTTTTCCTACCACAGGGAGAGTCCCCAACTTAATCTACTTGGATACAGTTTACAAAGGATGAAAGGAGTAGGAGTATAGGAAGGTGTATATAGACACTGTTCACTGTACTCACCAGTCCTGGTCGTGCTTCGATCTGCTGTATCCCACTTCTGACACCAGTTTGTTGGGGTCTCCTATTTCGTATACTTGGTGGCTCGGAACTCAGGGCCCCTCAGAATTCTGAGGAACTGCGCCAATAAAGGTACACACACACACAAGGTAGTATTTAAGAATAGTTCATTTATTGCTTGTCAGAACATAGATTATATAGTAACACAAAAAAAGGTGGTTACGGAGGCGGTTGGTTTCTGTGAGCAAACAGTTCCAAGAGCAAGCTGAAGCAATCTGTGGTTTTCTAAGTATAAAACAGGAACCCCCTGCGAGTCAGCAGTGTTGCCAGAGGTCCCAGGCATGTTATTGAGGTTGGTCTGTTTCTTCATAGATGGTTTAGCACAAAAACATTAACCTTCATGTGATATTAACTCCTTCACCCCCTCCCTCTCACCCCCTCCCCTCTCTCTCCCCCTCCCTCCCTCTCTCCCTCCCTCTCTCTCCCTCACCTCTCTCTCCCCCTCCCTCTATTCCCCTACCTCTCTCTCCCCCTCTCTCTCTCTCAACCTCCTTCACTCTCTCTCTCTTCCTCTCCCTCCCCCATCACCCCTCCCCCTCCCTCTCTCCCCCTCCATCTCTCTCCCCCTCCCCTCTCTCTCCCCCTCCCTCTCTCCCCCCCTCTCTTCCCCTACCTCTCTCCCTCTCTCTCTACCTCCTCTCTCCCTTTCCCCCCCCCCTCCCTCTCCTCCTCCCCCCATCCTCTCTCTCTCCCCCCTCCCTCTCCCCCTCCCTCTCTCTCCCCCTCCCTCTCTCTCTCCAAGTATGATGTCACAGCTCCAGACCCCTCTCTCTCCCCCCCCCTCCCGGTTTCCCTCTCTCCCTCACCCTCTCCTTCTCTCTCTCTCCCCTCCCTCCCTCCTTCTCTTTCCCTCCTTCTCTCTCCCCCTCCCTCCTTCTCTTTATCCCCCTCCTTCTCTCTCTCTCCCCCTCCCTCCCACAATCCCCCTCCCTCCCCCTCTCTCTCCCCCTCCCTCCCCCCATCCCCCTCTCTCTCCCCCTCCCTCCTTCTCTCTCTCTACCCCTCCTTCTCTCTCTCTCTCTTCCACTCCCTCCCACTATCCCCCTCCCTCTCTCCCTCTCTCTCTCCCTCCCCCTCTCTCTCTCCCCTCCCTCTCTACCCCTCTATATCTCTGTCTACCTCCCTCCCTCTCCCTCCCAGTTTGATATCACAGCTCCAGACCGCTCTCTCTCCCTCCCCCCTCTCTCTCTCCCTCCCTCTCCCCGTCTTCCTCCCTCTCTCCCCCTCCCTCCTTCTCTCTCTCCCCATCCCTCCTGCTCTCTTCCCCTACTTCTCTCTCCCTCGGTCTCCCCTCTCTCTGTCTCTCCCCCTCCCTCTTTCCCCCTCTCTCTCTCCTCCTCCCTCTCTCTCCCAGTATGATGTCACAGCTCCAGTCCGCTCTCTCTCCCCCTCCTCTCTCCCTCACTCTCCCCCTCTCCCCCATCCCTCTCTCTCCCCCTCCCTCCATCCCCCCTTTCTCTCCCTTTCTCCCCCCCTACCTCTCCCCCCTCTCTCTCTCCCCCTCCTTCTCTCTCTGTCTACCTCCCTCTGCCTCACTCCCCTTCTCTCTCTCTCCCCCCTCCCAGTATGATGTCACAGTTCCAGACCCCTCTCTCTCTCTCCCCCCCTCCCTGTCTCCGTCTCTTTCCCTCCCTCCACCTCTCTCTCCCCCTCCTTCTCTCTCTCTCTCTCCCCCTCCCTCCCACAATCCCTCCCCCTCTCTCTCCCTCCCTCTCCCCCTCCCTCCTTCTCTCTCTCCCCCTCCTTCTCGCTCTCTCTTCCCCTCCCTCCCACCATCCCCCTCCCTCTCCCCCTCCCTCTTTCTCCCCCTCCCTCTCTCCCCCTCTCTCTCTGTCTACCTCCCTCTCCCTCCCTCTCTCTACCCCTACCTCTCCCTCCCAGTATGATGTCACAGTTCCAGACCCCTCTCTCTCTCCCTCCCCCCTCTCTCTCCCTCTCCCCATCTTCCTTCCTCTCTCCCCCTCTCTCTCCCCCGCCCTCCTTCTCTCTCTCCCCCTCCCTCTCTCTCTCCAAGTATGATGTCACAGCTCCAAACCCCTCTCTCTCCCACCCCCTCCCGGTTTCCCTCTCTCCCTCACCCTCTCCTTCTCTCTCTCTCCCCTCCCTCCCTCCTTCTCTTTCCCTAATTCTCTCTCCCCCTCTCTCCTTATCTCTATCCCCCTCCTTCTCTCTCTCTCTCCCTCCCTCCCACAATCCCCCTCCCCCATCTCTCTCCCCCTCCCTCCTTATCTCTCTCTACCCCTCCTTCTCTCTCTCTCTTCCACTCTCTCCCACCATCCCCCTCCCTCCCCCCTCTCTCTCTCTCCCCTCCCTCTCTCTCCCCCTCCCTCTCTCCCCCTCTATCTGTCTACCTCCCTCTCCCTCCCTCTCCCTCCCAGTATGATATCACAGCTCCAGACCGCTCTCTCACTCCCTCCCCCTTCTCTCTCTCCCTCCCTCTCCCCGTCTTCCTCCCTCTCTCTCCCCCTCCCTCCTTCTCTCTCTCCCCATCCCTCCTGCTCTCTCCCCCTACTTCACTCTCCCTCCCTCTCCCCTCTCTCTATCTCTCCCCCTCCCTCTTTCCACCTCTCCCCCTCTCTCTCTCCTCCTCCCTCTCTCTCCCAGTATGATGTCACAGCTCCAGTCCGCTCTCTCTCTCCCCCTCCCTCTCTCTCCCTCTCTTCTCTCCCCCTGCCTCTCCCTCCTTCTCTCTCCCTCCCCCTCACTCTTCCCCTCCCTTTCCCCCCATCCCTCTCTCTCCCCCTCCCTCCATCCCCCCTTTCTCTCCCTCTCTCCCCCCTCTCTCTCCCCCTCCCTCTCTCTCTGTCTACCTCCCTCTACCTCCCTCCCCTTCTCTCTCTCTCCCCCTCCCAGTATGATGTCACAGCTACAGACCCCTCTCTCTCTCTCCCCTCTCCCTGTCTCCCTCTCTCCCCCTCCCTCTCTTTTTCTCTCCCTCACCCTCTCCTTCTCTCTCTCTCTCCCCTCCCTCCTTCTCTTTCCCTCCCTCATTCTCTCTCAACCTCCCTCCTTCTCTCTCTCCCCCTCCTGCTCTCTCTCTCTCTCCCCCTCCCTCCCACAATCCCCCTCCCTCTCCCCCTCTCTCTCTCCCTCCCACCTTCTCTCCCCCTCCCTCCCCCCATCCCCCCTTCCTCTCTCTCTCACCCCCCTCTCTCTCTCCTTCTCTCTCCCCCTCCCTCCTTCTCTCTCTCCCCTCCTTCTCTCTCTCTCTCTTCCCCTCCCTCTCCGCCTCTCTCCCTCCACCCTCTATCTCTCCCCTCCCTCTTTCTCCCCCTCCCTCTCTCCCCCTCTCTCTCTCTGTCTACCTCCCTCTCCTTTCCTCTCTCTACCCCTACCTCTCCCTCCCAGTATGATGTCACAGTTCCAGACCCCTCTCTCTCTACCTCCCCCATCTTCCTTCCTCTCTCCCCCTCTCTCTCCCCCACCCTCCTTCTCTCTCTCCCCATCCTTCTCTCTCTCTCTTCCTACTTCTCTCTCCCCCTACTTCTCTCTCTCTCCCCCTCCATCCTTCTCCCTCTCTCTCCCCTACTCTCTCCCTTCCTCTCCCCTTTATCTGTCTCTCCCCCTCCCTCTTTCCCCCTCTCTCTCTCTCCCAGTATGCTGTCAAAGCTCCAGTCCGCTCTCTCTCTCCCCCGCCTTCTCTCTCCCTCTCTCTCCCTCCTTCTCTCTCTCCCCCTCCCTCCTTCTCTATTCTCCTCCCTCCTTCTCTCTCTCTCTCTCCCTCTCTCTCCCCTTCCTTCTCTCTCTCTCCCTACCCCCCTCTCTCTCTCCTCCTCCCTCTCTCCCCCTCTCTCTCTTCCCCATCCCTCTCTCTCCCCCTGCCTCCCCCATCCACCCTCTCTCTCCCCTCCCTCTCTCCCCCTCCCTCTCCCCCCCTCTCTCTCTCTCCCCCTCCCTCTATCTCTCCCCTCCCTCTCTCTCTGTCTACCTCCCTCTCTCTCTGTTTCCCTCCCAGTATGATGTCACAGCTCCAGACCCCTCTCTCTCTCCACCCCCCCTTCTCTATCTCCCTCCCTCTCCCCGTCTTCCTCCCTCTCTCCCTCTCCCTCTGTCTCTCTCTCCCTCCCACTCCCTCCCCCTCTCTCCTCCTTCCCCTCTCCTTCCCACTCCCTCTCCCCCTCTCTCTCTCCCTCTCTCTCTCCCCCTCCCCTCTCTCACTCTCCCAGTATGGTGTCAAAGCTCCAGACCCCTCTCTCTCTCCCCCTCCCTCTCCCCATCCCCCATCCCTAACTCCCCCCTCTCTCTCTCCCCTCCCTCTCCCTCCCAGTATGATGTCACAGCTCCAGACACCTTTCTCTCTCCCTCCCCCTCTCTCTCTCCCTCCCTCTCCCCGTCTTCCTCCCTCTCTCCCGTCTCTCTCCCCCTCCCTCCTTCTCTCTCTCCCCCTCCCTCACTCTTTCTCTCCCCCTCCTTCTTTCTCTCTCCCCTCTCTCTGTCTCTCCCCCTCCCTCTTTCCCCCCTCTCCCCCCTCTCTCTCTCCCCCTCCCTCTCTCGCCCAGTATGATGTCACAGCTCCAGACCCCTCTCTCTCTCTTCTCCTCCTTCTCTCTCCCTCCTTCTCTCTCCCCTCCCTCCTTCTCTCTCTCCCCCTCCCTCCTTCTCACTCCCCTCCCTCCTCTTTCTCTCTCCCCCTCCCTATCTCTCCCCCTTCCCTCCCTCCCCCTCCCTCTCTCTCTCTCCCTCTCTCTCCCAGTATGTCACAGCTCCAGAACCCACTTTCCCTCTCTCTCCCCTCCCTCCTTCTCTTTCCCTCCTTATCTATCCCCCTCCCTCCTTCTCTCTCTTTCTCCTTCTCTCTCTCTCCCCCTACCTCCCATCATCCCCCTCCCTCTCTCTCCACCTCCCTCCCCCATCCCCCTCCCTCTCCCCCTCCTTCTCTCTCCCCCTCCCTCCTTCTCTCTCTCTATCTTCCCCTCCCTCCCCCATCCCCCTCCCTCGCTCTACCTCCTTCTCCCTTCCCCT